>MU227380.1:1086893-1109828 GCA_018584345.1 Thuja plicata | reverse complement strand
TTTCAATGCTTTAGAATCCTATTTAACAAAAAACTAATGGAATTTGAATTATAAATATAAGAGAAAATTCCATGAAATACAGTCAATTGGCCTTGGTGGTTGACAATTTTGCATTGTTAAAATTCAAACTCCAATAAAGCATTATTTTTACATATAAATATAGGAAGAAAGTAAAGAAATTAGCACTTCTAGATGCAAAACTTAGCATTATATCCAAGTATGACTATTTTGGATCTTTCAAAATAGATGATCTAATATTTTGCATCCCAGTTGTATGAAACTTCAGAACATATTTGAGTCCCTCATCTTCTAGTTTTGTATCATCATTCTTCTCCATGTATGTTTCTTGTTCTTTGATATCTTTAGCAAATTGTCCATTCTTCTACACATAGATTGCCTGCAAATAAATGAATAACTCTTAAAAAATGGTGACAAAAACCACATATGCTCCATTTATTAATGGCAATAAAATGGGCACTATAGCTTCAACACTCTAATAGAAAGTTATTATTATGACTCTTTAGCAAATTAGCACATTAAGACCTTAACTAATTATATTCATCTCTCTAGTTATACCTATTGCTTGTATTTTTGATCACCATCTTTAGGTTACTCTTAACCACTAGATTATTTTCAACTCTCCAAGGCTCTATAAACCCTGGTGCACTCCATGGCTCATGCCTTTGACCTTGGTGCTCTTGCACCAACTAGTCATAACCTTTTTTGTGGGTCAAATATTGGGATGGACAAATCCCTTCTCCTAGTGGACTAGAATACCCAACACCTTTGTCTATGTAGTTTGAGTCTAATTTATAAATTATAACAGTCAACTTTGCTAGTAGAAAGAAATTTCTCCCCAATTTTAGCATTCCCCAAAAATTAAGTTTGAAAATATGTAAGTTGCATATATATATCTCCCTCTCTTAACCATTTCAAACTTATATAATCTACCTGTTGGTTGTATTCCCAGTCCAGGTTTGGCCAGGAAAATTTTTGAAGTTCCCTGTCAGTAAGAGCTTTTAAAATGTCAAAATCTGCCTTTTCTTGCCAAAGTGTTTCCATGCAAATAATAATTTTCAGGGCTTAAAACCAATCAAGTGTTAAAAATCCTATGTTTTAGATCATCCCTTGTTCAGAATAAGTAAAACCCTAAGCCCTTAAGTCTTCTTAAGGTTCAAAATTGAAAAAAGCCCTAATTTCCAAGTCAGGGTTATGTTTTAAAGTTACCTTTTTCTAGCCTAAGTTATGAAATAAGTCATGTGCTTTTTTTAGATGGGTCGCCAAGTCTCTGAATGATATAAGAATATTCTTTTATGTTTAGAGATTTAGTGGAATGCCTTTGTGTGTTGTCTCCAAGAGAAAAGGAATATGCCAAAATTTTTAAGAGATTAAGCGACAACCATTCATCTGGTGAAGGATCAAAGGGTGGTCGAAAAGTCTCGTAATAAACCCTGCAGTTAGTAAAGTGTTTGGCGACTTTGATTTCCTTTGGTCGTGGTGTCTCCAGATCAAATTAAAGTTAACTGATGAGTTTAAAATATTACCTGGTCGACAGGTCTTAGAATAGAAAGTGAGTTAAGTTAAAGGATTTAGAGACTTGGAGACAACTGCAGAAAGAAAAGAGTATAAGAAGTTGTCACATAGTCGTTGATCAGTTCAGAAAATCCAACACTCTTTCAACGATTAGGAGACAAGCAGTAATTAGGAGACAAGTAGTAATAAGGAGACACGTGTTCCAAAACCTAAATGACTAAAGTATGTAGTCGCGTAGTCTTAGAATGTGAAATTAGTCATCTGGCGAGTAGGAGACTAAAGCAAATATTTCATTCTTGTCGCCAGGTCTCCAAGAGAATTAGGGTTTTTATGAAAGATTCAGAGACTTAGCGGAGCCATTGGATGGTGACAGATGAGAGATTAGTGGTTGTTAGGAAGTCTCCAGATAAAAATATTAAAGGTGATTTCATTAAGTGACTTGGAGATAGAAGGAATTAAAATGTTACATTAAACTATAGTTTCCAGGTCTCCAGAATGAATTAAGTTAATAAAGTAAAGGTATCATATGCTTAAGTTGCTAAGTCTCCAGTATAAAATGGTTAAGTTATAAAAATCTAGCGATTAAGAGACATAGGCTTAATGTAATGAAGTCTCTTAAAGCATAAATATGATTTGGAGACTTAGCGATAAATGCCCGATTAAAAGGGAATCTACGGTGGACAGGGTGTCATATGATAAAATCAGAGTTAGGAATTTCTTTCAGGGACTTGGGTTTCTTCAGTCGCATGATTTCCAAGAGTTGACAAAGGTTAAGCTAAGGTAGAGTGATACATGTTGTATCTTTAAAATAAATCATAGTTAAAATAAATGTTAAGCGACACAGACACAAAGCATGGTCGCTAGGTCGCCAAATAAAGAAAATGAAAAATACAATGAAGAAGAGTTAAATTTGATGCTGACATGTTACGGTTGAAAATTCAATAGCCAATAGGAATGTAGAACAGTTATGACAAGGTGGAAAGGTTGTTGAAAAGAGCCAATCACGTCAGTTTGTAACCTTTGATAAATTTTAATAAGATTTTTTATGAATTTGTCATTCATTCGAATCAGATTTCTTGTCATTATTAGAGGCTATGGCTAGAAATCAATATTAATGGCATAGAATGTAAAATTGAAGATAGAAATGATGGATTTTTTGTTAATGAGCTGTGTGCCTTGGTCATTTTATCATAAATAGATGATATCATTGCTTTATTTTCACTTACCTTGCATTCAAAATTTCAAAGCGGAGAATTTGCCAAGTTTTCTGTGTCTGAGAAAGAAGGAGAATAGTTTTCTGTGTGAAGAGTGATTTAAGAAAAGTTTGCTATAGAATTCAAGGTAATTGGTATGATTTTTAGTGCTCTCAAATTATTTTCAATACATTTCAGTTCAGAGTAAGGGTTTCCTGTGATAGATTTGTTTCAATATCGGTATCAATAATTGAAAGTAGAACATAATAGAACAAGATGAGTCAAGCACAAAGTGTGGCCTCCTCAAGTGGAAGGAATGATGATGTAGATGATGATGCCAAAGGAAAAATGAAATATTTAGATGAGTTCCTAAAATTATTGCTAGGTTCTACACAAAATAAGAAGTCAAATGTTGATATCTTGGTTGATGAGTTGGTCAATATCAGAGATGCGAAGACACCAGGAACATCAGGTTATTCTTTGTTCAATTATTTCTATAAAAATTGTAATGGAGTTGTTCCTATCACGAACCCTTGGAAATGTGGACTAGCTAGATTATTAGTTCATGATGTGTTTGTAGATACTAATTTCATTTTAGCCCTAGCAAACAACTATAATGAACTTAGAAAAACAATTAAGAAAAATGATGGGACTGTGTTACTTGCTTTGAGTAGAAATTCATTTATGCAAGCATTTAACCTCTATTACCAAAAATAAACTAAAATTAACCTAAAAAAACAAGAAGAGAGGTATGAATGGCAGTCTGGGGTTGTTAGGAATATGATAAAGAGGCACATGCCTAAAGAAACAAGAAATTATATTGCCCCACTACCAGGTTTGGCACCTTATTTTTACAAAGATATGAACCACTACATGAAATATATTTCCTATGCATTGTGTAGAGTGCTAGGGAGGGATGGAGGTGTAGAAAGGATAAATGCAGGTATTTTGATGATTACCTTGGACATACAGGATGTGCATACAAGTACTACTAGTTATGATTATATCTAGTATATTATTGATAGGATGCATGAGGGTTTTGTTGTTATTCAGAAGAAGGACAAAGAGCCCAAATTTCTTCACTATTCTATTTTGATGCATTTATTGCTTTATTTCAATTACCCCATAATGGATATATAGAATTTGAACCCCCAAAGGTTCCACTTCAATCAACCCAACCTTATTCAATTCTGAATCAGAGTGTGGAACTACACTGCTAAAGATTGTGATTTTTGTGGAATCGAGAATTAGATTGTATACCCTATAATGCAAAGCCTAGGAGTGAACAAGACTAGGTTGCCTACAAGATTATTGCACCTTTTGAGGCCATGTGAGTATGCTGATAAATGACCTAGTGATCATAATTAGGGAGATTTCTACCTAGGAAACAACTTTACTATGATAAGAGTATATGGATGTTCACATCCTCCTCACATTCTCCCATATCATGTTCCAACTAGGATAGTTGCAATAGAATTTATCTGGCAGCTAATGTTGACAGATAAAGAACATTTGGCACCACATAGAAAGGGGACATTTACCCCTAGACACTTCAAAGTGTATCAGTTTATAATTGGCAAGAAAGCCATAGATCTAATAAATAATTGGATGAGTAATTACAAGATGAGTGCAGCCTTGTACAGATACAATGACATTGAAGGATTCATTGTGGGAGCCAAGAAGCTTCTAACCCCTACCATACCAAATAACTATGTACATGAAGAGGGTATGGAGGAGGATGATATCAGAAAAATTTTAGAAGAAGAAGAAGTAATGAGAAGAGCAGATAAGATCCAAGAAGTAATGGACTTGGCAAGGCAGGTCAGGAGAAAGGGGATGAGTTTTGGAGGGTTCTACCCTAATTTGCCTTATCTTAAGATGATAGATGCAATGATTGAAAATCATACACTTCTGTGCAATTAACTGGAAGAAGCACTAGTGGTACCAGAAAAGGGCCATAGAGAAAATTCAGAGTCTGATTATGACGATGACAGTGATCAAGGTTGTCCTTCTCCTGGAGCTTACCCAGATTACAAAGTAGTTCCTTTAAAGATCTTAGCAGAAGGGCAGGAGTATGTTGTTAACCTAACAAAGGTCCCAGAGCATGAGACTACTGATGAGCCTGCATTCAAAAGGCAAAAGCTTGATATTGGTGAATCTTCACATGCTTTAACCTATGTAAGAAAAGAAAAGAAGAAAGATAGAGTGAGTGCCCTTATTCCTGGTAACAGACCTTATGATCACCAGTTAAGGAAAGAAGTTAGAAAATGAAAGAAATTGCAGTAGGAAGTTGAAGAGGATATTGAGTTACCTCTTTTAACTGGTATAGATGAGAGGCTAATTCACCAGCAAAAGTTCCTTGATGATGACAATTTCATCAAAACCTAGGAGTTCAAAGATTTCCTTAGGTGGAATAAGAAAAAGGTGGTAAGTGAGCAGCTCAGATTGGAAGGAGGAGAACCAGTAACTAATGATGCCCTCCTAGCCATAAAAAACTATGATCCTGAGTCTAAGGATATAACTCCTGAGGAGGCCAGGAAACTAGTAAAAGAAAGTGGTATGCTGCTTGTTGAGGGTTGGGATCTTGCCTCTGCTTTCATAATTGATCAGATCAGAAGGAAGCCAGATTTAAAGCTAACATCTGAAGAGAAAGTGAGTGAAATGATTAAGGGATTTGGATATAATCCAAAGTCCCAAGTAGTGGAAATGTGGAGCTTAACTCCTAAAGATCAGAAACCAGCTTTATTAAATTTTCAAGAGAGCATGGTTGGTAATCAAATGGTGTGGCCAGTTCACAATACTAATGACATGGAGATTTCTCAGATCTTGACCCATTGGGCACAATTGAACGAAGATAAAATGAAATATTTGTCCCAGAGATGTGATACTTTGATAAATGAGGCTAGTGCTATAGCCAAAGATAGGGAAATATGCTACATTAAGATACATGCTCAGGAGAATACAATTAGGGATTTAACTCAGCAATTAATGGAAAAGCCAGAAGTTATCCCTGCCTCACCCAAAGAAAGAATAAATGCAGAGGTCCAGACAGAGTCAGCAGGGGACAATGCATGAACAGAGGAGATGATCAGTGAGCACAATAAGATTGTTTTAAGTGCATTAATGAGTATATTTCTGCACAGGATTGTTATCCTGAAGGATAAGACTGATTTAGTTTTAAATGCATATAATAAACTGCCTACTCTGCAGGCTGAGGTGATTAATTTCATTAATATTTTGAATCCCTATTTTTCTAATTGGTCTAGTAGAACACAACTTTTTGAAAGGCTAGCTTCTCTACAACCACACAAAAGTGATTTACCAAAAATAGTTATTGAGGTTGGCAAAGAGATAGAAAAAGTAAATGTAACTTTACCTTTCTTCAAAGGTAAACTAAATCAGATTGAGGCTAGGTTGAGCCTTTTTGGAGCATATTCCAATAGATTCATTTCTCCAATCAAGGGAGAAGACAATCAGATCAAGGTCTTGGCGGTTTGGAGGGAAGAGTTTGACAGAAATTTTCCTACTAAAGAGGCATTTATTACTGATGCAGAGCTAGACATGGACAGATATAATAAAATTCTAGATGAAGCCATAAAGGTTGAAAATGACATCAATAAATTCTTAGCAGATGTCAAGAGTATAACAGATGCCAGGTGGGATAGATAGAAAGCACAACTATAGAGCATTCAAAGTTTTAATTGGCCTGCCAAGGATGATGTAGTAGCATGGGATTCAATGACTAAACCAAAGAAGAAGAAGGTTGCTATAGTAGAGATTGATATTATTGATGAGGAGTAGATGGACACATGGTGACTGCTCTATGAGCACGGGAAGGTTAGTAATCACAAAGGACAAGTGTAGGTTATCCTGTATTGGTAGTTACTTGGTCTCATTGAAAATATTTGATACTATCCTGAATATAAATAGACAAAGGCACCAAAGTTCACATAAAGACAAAGGAGCAGATTAGATTTCATCCTCTATTTTTTTCCTTCCACCACTTGGATTATTGTCTTTTATTTTATCTGTATTTAGGGTTAGGTTTCTCAAACCATCTGAAGCTTGTTGCATCCTTGTCTTAAGGATTCCAAGATGGTTTGAACCTATATATAGATCTTATTGTAAACATTTTCGAGGTGGTGAAAATATAATTGTAAGACAAACTACACAATTTTGTCTGAGTCTCTGAGATTTTTGTCTCTGCATGTATGAAATAGGAATATAAATAAAATACAGTGCAACTTCTCTCTTATATTTATTGTTCTCTTTACTTATTGAGTATGCTCTTTTATGTTTAATCTGTAAGGCATTTTAAGTATATTGGTGGCAAGGTAGCTATCTAATTGCTTGCAAGTTTCTTTCAAGGAAAGAACTAATTTTTGTGAGTAGTTTTAGGGAAAATAACAATATCTAAAGATTTGATACAGTGGTATAGAAGTGACAAGGTAATTTCTAAGGCACTTTACTCAAGTTGCATATAGATTGTAAGGCAATCTATAGTTTCTTAATTTACCTTTTCTGTGGATTTTGCATCTTTTGACTCTATAGCCCAAGGATAAGCACTGATCTAAAATCAGTCAAGTAGTTTATCATCATCCAAGTAATTCAAAATATACCAATTTCTTACATTCACAGTCATATACATATAAATTTAAGTAATTGTATCATGATATACAATTCATTTTATTAATCCCTTTGAGAGAGGATTAAAATAGGTTACCCCTCCTAAGTTTAAAGAACTGTAAAAGGAAGAAGGATGAATGTCATTAAAGCACTACTATTTGCTTTTATTCTTTCAATGGTTTTCATGGATAAACTCTGTGTTAAGTTGTTTTTAGTTTCATGCAGAGTAATTTATAGGATAATACAATAAACAAGCAGCAAATCAATATCCACATTTACTAAAACTGTGAGACAACAATCACATATAGGTAATACCTGCCTGGGTGTTGTGGAACCTAAAAAGAAGGAGGTGATAGTAGTTTCCCCATATATTATCATAAACCCTCATCAATTAGATTTTTCTCTTGCTTGAGTCAGTATATTCAAAAATTGGGAGTCATAGAGTTAATCAAGCATTTGTTGAAGGTTCAACAAGAAAAAACCCTAACAAAATGGCGACTCTACTAGGGAATTGATATAAGAATTATAGAGTTTTATAAGTATAAATAACAAGTATAGTTGCCAAGGTCATTTTGATAAGTATTCATTTATCCCAAAACAATTGATTGGGTGGTGACTCTAAAGTTAAATCTCTGTGATCAGTAAAATTTAAGTAAATATCTTTCATAATGAATACTAGGTTAAAAGCCAAAAAGAATCCTGAAGCTGCATTAGATGGTGGATTTGTATCAACTTCAAAGATGGAGATGTCTTGGAGGAAGAAAAGAAACCAAATCAACATAGATGAAACTTCTCCAAGAAGTCAAGATAGCAATACTAGGAGGGAGGGTAGTAGTCAATTTAATCATTAAGGTAATTCTTCAAAATATGAAGAGAAAGTATTGGAAACACACATGGCTACTTCCACTTCTAGTGAAAGAGAAGGAATAGATGCAATCACTTCAGATTTTGAGGAAGTTCTGTATGATGAGCTTGCTGAGGAAAAAATACTCATCATGAAATATCTTTCCCTTATTCAACGGATGAAAAGGGAAAGAAAACCAAGAAAGAAAAAGAATGAGCATAAGGATGTTGACAAAGTTAGAAGAAGATCCTCAAGACATCAAACTACAAGAAATATAGAAAGGTTTCAAAAGAGCCATGAAATACCCACTACTCATAATGCTTCTAGTTCAAAAAATGTTAGGGATAAAGGTAAACAAAAAATGACTGAAATCAAAGTTGAAAAGCCAAAGGTTCAGAAGCCTTTAACAGAGAAAATGTCTAAATTGGATATTGATCTTGAAAAACTAAGAATTGAAAAAGAAACCATGGAAAAAATGTTAGAAAAAGCACAAATGGAAGCTGCAACAATTGAAATGAAAAAGAAAATTGATTTTTTGCAGTCATCCAAATATTATTATGCTGGAAATGAGAATACAAGATCTTCTAAAGCAAAAGACACTACTTTTAAAGAGAGTGATAATTTTCAAAGAAAACCATTGCATACTGAAAGGTACAAGCAGTTCAACTTCATTGGTATTCTTGGATACCCAAATGCATTTCCAAAAGATGTTGGTGATATAGGAGAAAAGCTCCCAAAATTTGCAGGTAATAATGTTATTTCTTGTGAGACTCACTTAAGAAACTTCATTGATTTTGCGGATGATCTAAATATCACTCACGAAGATGTGTTAATGAAGCTTTTTGTTCAGTCTCTAGTAGAGGATGCTAGAGAATGGTTTAGAAGCCTTTCTAATGGTTTTGTTTCCTCCATGGATGAGTTAATTGAATTGTTTAAAGATCAATATGGTGATAAGACAAACAAGGTATTCTTGCTAAATGAATTCAATAGCATCAAAAAGAACTACAATGAAGAGGTCACTGAGTTCAATACCAGATTCCAGAGAGTTATGCATAAGTTTTTTCAGAAGACAAGGTTGGATGAAGAGGTATGTTTAGCAACCTATCTAAATGCATTTGATTCTAAAATGGGTTATGCTCTTAGGGATAAAAATCCTAGAACTTTTACTGATGCCTACAAAATAGCATTAAATATTGAAATGAACATAAGGGTATCTGGCAAACTAAATAGGAGAGATGATTCAAGGTTAGTAGGAGTAACCTAAAGGAACCAGAATACAAAGAGTATGGGACTCCTCAAAATATTAGGCTTTCCTACAATAATACTTACAATCCTCAGAATAGAATGCAAAATAATCCTTATGAAACCTAGTTCAAGGATGGGAAGCCTATTTATCAACCTAGAAAGGAAAAATTTGAGAACAAAACTCTAGAACCTTTGCATAAAAATGTTGTCCAGTTATGTAATGATGATTTTTGGTGTGAAGCTTGTGAAGCCCCACACAACCCTGATTTTTGCATTTTTTCCTTAGATTTGAAAGCCAATGAAGAACAAGGAAATGATGAAGGTGAACAATGCGATCACAATATGACAAATGCTTATTCATGTCATGATGTAGATTCAGATAGTGAAATTGAAAATCACGATTCATATGGTTCACAAAGAAATGTAGAGAATCATCATCAACAAATTTTATCAAACAGTGAAGAAGAAGAAACTGAAGACCACATAAGATGTTATGCACAAAACAATCAAGACATTCCTTTAGTCAGAAAAGCTTCAGATGAAGAGAAAGCAAGGATTACTGCAGATCTAGTAAACAAGGCTAGAAGCAATTACCAATTAAGAAACAAAGTAGTGGGAGGAACTGGTAGTCAACCATCTGGTGTGTTTATAAAAGAAAATAAAATAGACACCAGATATGTACAAAAAAAGGAAGGGCCTGGGGAAAATGCAAATAAACCTAAGTTCAAAACTGTAACAAAAGCCTCACAACCAAATGTTGTACAAGAAGGAAAAGCACAAGAGCAAGAAACAAGTACTTCTTCTCTTAAGATAGAAAATAAAAAGTCTAAAGAACCAAATCTGAATATACAGATTTAGGAAAATAACATTATTGCTGAAAAATCAAAATCCTCAGATGTAAATTGTACTCCAGTAGACATGGGTCACTGTTTATCTCAAATGACTGTGAAGGTACCATTTTTAGAAATGATGAGAATCAAAGAACACAAAGAAAAGGTTCTCTCATTATTAAATAGTGTGCCTACAATAAAGGTTCAAAATCCAGAAAATGTTGAGAAGAAACCAATTAGCAAAGGGAAAGAAGTTGAATTCTTAACCTCTGAGATTCCTCATATTTTCTTAAACACAACTTCTTTTCCTAAGGTTGTTGACCCATTTTTTCTTACACTGGTAATTAATGGAAGGATGCTAAAAAATTGTATGATTGATTTAGGAGCATCAAACATTGTTATTCCAGTAGAGATTATGAGGTCTATGGGATTACAAGTGGACACTCCTCATGGGAGATGTCAAGCAATGGATTCTAGAGAAGTCCCTGTCATTGGTACCATTGAGGCCATGACATAAAAACTAGCAATATGTCCTTATGTGCTGCTAACTATGAATGTTCTTGTTGTTGACATACCACCACACTATGGCATGTTACTATCAAGAAAGTGGAGTGCTTCAATGGGATGTAGTATACAAAGAGATTTATCATATGCTACTTTTAACATTGCTAGGAATAATGTTAAAGTGTCAAGAGAGGGTAGGAATCCTCACATGATAGAATGGTATGAAGACACTAACATTAATTATTGTGTTGATATGGACATGGAGAATTTCAGAGTACAGAGGAATGATCATCATCATCAGAATGAAAATATTGATCCTCTGGTTAAAGAGTTGACTGTACAGGGTGATGCATTGTGGAAAATGTATTTTGATGGAGCTTTCTTAAAAGAAGGATCAGGATCTGGTGTATTACTGGTATCTCCATCAGGTACAACTTTTAAATATTCCTTTTTGTTAGCCTTTCAGTGCACAAATAATACTGCAGAGTATGAGGCTTTATATTTAGAGCTAGAAATTGCCATCAAACATGGAGTCAAATGTTTAAAGGTTTATGGTGATTCTGAATTAGTGGTAGCCCAAATCAGACCTAGATATGCAGTAAAAAATGACAGATTGAAAATGTATAAATATGCTATTTGGGATCAGATAGAGATGTTTGATGCCTTTGATATAAGTTGGATAGAAAGGTCTAAGAATATAATGGCAGATTTCTTAGCAAATTTTGCTTTGAAAATTGATGATCAAACCTTACATGGGGTATCAATCCTTGAAGTTAAGACAAGACCAGTTGTCCCATATAATATATACAACTGGAAAGTTTTTCAGGATGACCAAGACATTTTGAGGTTCATTAAGTGTCTAGACCATTATGAGAATCAATATATAGATTGCAATACTTTGCTGGAAAATAATAATGGTAAAGACTATGTTTTAGGAAATGAG
This sequence comes from Thuja plicata, assembly GCA_018584345.1. NCBI lineage: Eukaryota > Viridiplantae > Streptophyta > Pinopsida > Cupressales > Cupressaceae > Thuja > Thuja plicata. The sequence goes on along the minus strand of MU227380.1, from coordinate 1,098,110 downwards.
GTTGTCCAACTGAGTTCCAATCAAATTCCTAAGGGTCTCGTTGAACTTGAAGCATTGTTCAGTAGTCAGAATGATCATTCAACAATAATAAGCAATGCTAAGGTTGAGGACTTAGAAGAAATTAATTTGGGATCAGAAACTAGTCCTCAAGTTGTTTACATTGGAAGAGGTTTAGATTCCCATATCAGAACAAATTTAATCAGATTATTGAGAAAGTATAATAAAATTATTGAGAAAATATAAGCATGTTTTTTCATGGTCATATGAAGACCTAAAAGCTTATAGGGAGGACCTTTGCCAACATGAGATTCCACTAAAACCATAAGTAAAACCATTTAGGCAAAAAAAGAGACCTATTAACCCTTTGTTGGCCCCTAAGATGTAGCAAGAATTGATGAAGTTATAAGATGTTGGGATTATCCAGCATATTAGACACTCAACATGGGTCTCAAATTTAGTGCCAATCATAAAAAAGAATGGTGACATCAGACTATGTGTGGATTTCAGAAATCTAAATATTGCCTCACTAAAGATAATTATTCCTTACCTAACATGGAGGCAATGTTACACAAAGTGACCGGTTGTGAGCTACTATCAATGATGGATGGTTTCTCTGGCTACAACCAAGTTTTAGTAAAAGAATCAGAGTAGTATAAGACTACATTTACCACTCCTTAGGGAACATATGTGTATATCATATTCCATTTGGATTGATAAATGCAGGAGCAACTTTTCAAAGGGCCATGGATGTTACTTTTAAAGAATTTATTGATTTATTCATGGTTGTTTATCAAGATGATCTAATTGCATACTCTAATAAGGCTAAGGATCATTGTGAACACCTAGAAAAAAATTCCAGTAAGGCTTTGGAATATGGTGTGTCCTTGAATCCTATAAAATGTCACTTTGCAGTACAAGAAGGAAAGTTGTTGGGACACATAGTATCCAAAGATGGAGTAAGAATAGACCCAAAAAGAATAGAAGCAATCCAAAAGGTCATTCCTCCAAAAAATTTAAAGGGTGTTCAATCTTTCATAGGAAAGATAAATTTTGTCAGAAGATTTATAGCAAATTTTGCAGAAATTGTTAAACCTATTATAAAATTGCTAAAAAAGATGGAAAATTTAATTGGAGTGAAGAAGCTCAAATATCATTTGAGAAAATAAAGAAGGCAGTGCAAGAGGCTCCTGTGTTGAAATCACCTGATTATAGTAAGCCCTTTTCTCTATTTTCATTTGCATCTTATCATACAATTGTTGTTGTTTTGCTACAAAAAGATAAAGAAGGATTTGAGCATCCAATAGATTTTTATAGAAAATCTCTCCAGTCAGCAGAGTTAAATTATGAGATGATGGAGAAATAGGCATATGCTCTAGTAAAGGATGTGAAAGCTTTTAGACCATATTTTGGTCTGTGAAAAGGGTGTAGGCATATGTCCCACACTCAGCAGTCAAATATATCCTTACTCAGTCAGAAGTCACTGGTAAGAGGTGTAAGTGGATAAATAGAATACAAGAATTTAATCTTGAAATCCACATTACAAAGCTAATAAGAGGTCGGGGTTTAGCCAAACTCATGACAGAAGATAACTTGGATTTGGTACAAGTAAATGATACAGAGATATAAGATCAGACAGTCACAAGTATAGAAAGACAACCATTTTATACTGATATTGTGTATTTTTAAAAGAATACCAAGTGTCTAGAAAATATGTCAGAAAATCAAAAGAGAGGTCTGAAACTACAAGCTCAGAAGTACACCTTGATTCAAGGAGACCTATTTTGGAAGGATAAAAATGGTGTGCTATTGTTATGTTTGGATAAAGATCAAGCTCACAAAGTATTAAATGAAATGCATGCTAGGATATGTGGTGGGCATTTTTCTGCAAAGACTACTACTCATAAGATTTTAAGGGTAGGGTATTATTGGCCCACTATTTTCAGAGATACCCATGCATTTGTCCACAAGTGTGAGCCTTGTCAAAGATTCTCAAACAAGCTCAAGTTTTTAGGTGCCCTATTGTTGAATCCTATAAGTACCGAGGTGCCTTTTTCCATGTGGGGTATTGACTTTATTGGAGAATTTTCAGATAAGTCTAGTGGAGGACACAGTTGGATATTAGTGGCTACTGATTATTTTACTAAATGGATAGAAGCTATCCCCACTAAAAAAGCAACAAGTGAGATAGTTACTGAGTTCCTAATAGAGAATATTTTAACTATATTTGGTGTCCCGACCAAACTAGTTATGGATAGTGCCATGTGTTTCAAATCTGATTAGATTAAGGACTTTTGCAATGAATATGGGATTATAATGTCTTATTCATCCCCATATCATCCACAGTCAAATGGCCAGGAAGAATACAAAAACAAAAGTATTCAGAAAATTTTTAAGAAGACCTTAGAAAAGAATAAAAGAGCCTGGAATACAAAGTTAAGATTAGCCCTATGGGCTAACAGAATAACAGTCAAAAAGGCTACTGGTAGGTCACCATTTGAGTTAGTATATGGTCTGCAGGATAGAATGCCTGTAAATAATCTATTACCTATATACAAGTTCATACAAGAAGAGGAACTAGAAGTCTCAGACCTAATGAAGGACAGAATACTACAATTGACTGAACTTGATGAGATCAGAAGAGAAGGACAGAAAGAAAATATAAAACTGCAACAAAAAATGAAGTATCTGTTTGATAAAAGAGCAAGTTGCAGAAAGTTCCAACCCGGTGACCTAGTGCTCCAATGGAATGTAAGATCAGAGGACAAAGGAAAGCATAAAAATTTTGAATCTTTATGGCTTGGTCCTTTTATTTTTTCACAAAGTTTTGGGAAAGATTCTTATATTATGAAAAATATGGATGATGAAGAGTATGAATTGCCACTGCATGCGCAATTTTTGAAGCTTTTTTTTTAGCTAAAAGATAAAAGTTTATGAACATTAAGTTTGTATCATATTTTATATAAGTAGGTTTTCCTTCTGTTTTGTGTTTCCCTTTAAGCAGTAGTTTAGTCTTCACCAAATAAGAGGTCTGCAACCAGAGATTCTGTGATTCTTTGCCATAAAATTGCATTTAGCCATCCACAGATAGAGCCATTGTTGGTTGTATTCCCAGTCCTGGTTTGGCCAGTAAAATTTTTGAAGTTCCCTATCAGTAAGAGCTTTTAAAATGTCAAAATCTGCCTTTTATTGCCAAAGTGTTTCCATGCAAATAATGATTTTTAGGTCTTAAAACCAGTCAAGTGTTAAAAATCTTGTGTTTTAGATCATCCCTTGTTCAGAATAAGTAAAACCCTAAGCCCTTAAGTATTCTTAAGGTTCAAAATTGAAAAAAGCCCTAATTTCCAAGTCAGGGTTATGTCTTAAAGTTACCTTTTTTGAGCCTAAGTTATGAAATAAGTCATGTGCTTTTTTTAGATGGGTCACCAAGTCTCTGAATGATATAAGAATATTCTATTATGTTTAGAGACTCAGCAGAATGCCTTTGTCGCATTGTCTCCAAGAGAAAAGGAATATGCTGAAATGTTTAAGAGATTACGCGACAACCGTTCATCTGGTGAAGGATCTAAGGGTGGTCAAAAAGTCTCATAATAAACCCTGTAGTTAGTAAAGTGTTTGGAGACTTTGATTTCCTTTAGTTGCGGTGTCTCCTGATCAAATTAAAGTTAAGTGATGAGTTTAAAAGACTACCTGGTCGCCAAGTCTTGGAATAGAAAGTGAGTTAAGTTAAAGGATTACAAGACTTGGAGACAACCGCAGAAAGAAAAGAGTATAAGAAGTTGTCGCATAGTCACTGATCAGTTCAGAAAAGCCAACACTCTTTTATTGATTAGGAGACAAGCAGTAATTAGGAGACAAGCAATAATAAGGAGACACGTGTTCCAAAACCTAAATGACTAAAGTATGTAGTCACGTAGTCTCAAAATGTAAAATTAGTCATCTAGCGAGTAGGAGACTAAAGGAAATATTTCATTCTTGTCGCCAGGTCTCCAAGATAATTAGAGTTTTTATGAAAGATTCAGAGAGTTAGCGGAGCCTTTGGATGGTGACAGATGAGAGATCAGTGGTTTTTGAGAAGTCTCTAGATAAAAATATTAAAGGTGATTTAATTAAGCGACTTCGAGATAGAAGGAATTAAAATGTTACATTAAACTATAGTCGCTAGGTCTCCAGAATGAATTAAGTTGATAAAGTAAAGGTATAATATGCTTAATTCGCTAAGTCTCCAATATAAAATGGTTAAGTTATAAACATCTAGTGATTAAGAGACATAGGCTTAATGTCATGAAGTCTCTTAAAGCATAAATATGATTTGGAGACTTAGCGATAAATGTCTGATTAAAAGGGAATCTACGGTGGACGGGGTGTCTCATGATAAACTCAAAGTTAGGAATTTCTTTAAGTGACTTGGGTTTCTTCAATCACGTGATTGCCAGGAGCTGACTAAGGTTAAGTTGAGGTAAAGTGATACATGTTGTCACCAGATCTCCAAAAGAAATCATAGTTAAAAGAAATGTTAAGCAACACAAAGACAAAGCATGGTTGCTAGGTTGCCAGATAAAGAAAATGAAAAATAAAATGAAGAAGAGTTAAAGTTGATGCTCACATGTTACGGTTGAAAATTCACTAGCCAATAGGAATGCAAAACAATTATGACAAGGTGGAACGGTTGCTGAAAAGAGCCAATCACATCAGTTTGTAACCTTTGATCTATTTTAATAAGATTTTTTATAAATTTTTCATTTATTCGAATAAGATTTTCTGTCATTATCAGAGGCTATGACTAGAAATCTATATTAATGGCACAATATGTAAAATTGAAGACAGAAATGATGGATTTTTCAATAATGAGCTATGTACCTTGGTCATTTTATCATAAATAGATGATATCATTACTTTATTTTCACTTACCTTGCATTCAAAATTCAAAGCGGAGAATTTGCCAAGTTTTCTGTGTCTGAGAAAGAAGGAGAACAGTTTCCTGTGTGAAGAGTGATTTACACAAAGTTTTCTATAGAATTATAGGTAATTAGTGTGATTTTCCATGCTCTCAAATTAATTTTAATACATTTCAGTTCAGAGTAAGGGTTTCCTATGATAGATTTGTTTCAATATCGGTATCAGGAATTGAAAGCAGAACAAAACATAACAAGATGAGTCAAGCATAGAGTGTGGCCTCCTCAAGTGGAAGGAATGATGATGTAGACGATGATGCCAAAGGAAAAAGGAATTATTCAGATGAATTCCTAAAATTATTTCCAGGTTCTACACAAAATAAGAAGTCAAATGTTGATATCCTGGTTGATGAGTTGGTCAATATAAGAGATGCGAAGACACCAGGAACATCAGGTTATTCTTTGTTTAATTATTTCTATAAAAATTGTGATGGAGTTGTTCCTATATCGAACCCTTGGATATGTGGACTAGCTAGATTATTAATTCTTGATGTGTTTGTAGATACTGATTTCATTTTAGCCCTAGCAAATAGCTATGATGAACTTAGCAAAATAATTAAGAAAAATGATGGGACTGTGTTACTTGCTTTGAGTAGAAATTCATTTATGCAAGCATTTAACCTCTATTACCAAACATCAACTGAAATCAACCTCAAAAAACAAGAAGAGAGGTATGAAAGGCAGTCTGGGGTTGTTAGGAATATGATAAAGAGGCATATGCCTAAAGAAATAAGAAATTATATTGCCCCACTACCAGGTTTGGCACCTTATTTTTACAAAGATATGAACCACTACATGAAATATATTTCCTATGCATTGTGTAGAGTGCTAGGGAGGGATGGAGGTGCAAAAAGGATAAATGCAGGTATTTTGATGATTACCTTAGACATATAGGATGTGTATACAAGCACTAGTTATGATTATATCCAGTATATTATTGATAGGATGCATGAGGGTTTTTTTTCTATTAAGAAGAAGGACAAAGAGCCCAAATTTCTTCACTATTCTATTTTGATGCATTTATTGCTTTATTTCAATTACCCCATAATGGATATATAGAATTTGAACCCCCAAAGGTTCCACTTCATTCAACCCAACCTTATTCAATTTAGGATCAGAGTGTGGAACTACACTGCTAAAGATTGTGAACAAGACTAGGTTGCCTGCAAAAGTATTGCAACTTTTGAGGCCATGTGAGTATGCTGATAAATGGCCTGGTAATCATAATTGGGGAGATTTCTACCTAGGAAATAACTTTACTATGATAAGAGTATATGGATGTTCACATCCTCCTCACATTCTCCCATATCATGTTCCAACTAGGATAGCTGCAATAGAATTTATCTGGCAGCTAATGTTGACAGATAAAGAACATTTGGCACCACATAGAAAGGGGACATTTACCCCTAGACACTTCAAAGTGTATCAGTTTACAATTGGCAAGAAAGCCATAGATCCAATAAATAATTGGATGGGTAATTACAAGATGAGTCTAGCCTTGTGTAGATACAATGGAATTGAAGGATTCATTGTGGGAGCCAAGAAGCTTCTAACTCCTACCATACCATATAACTATGTACATGAAGAGGGTATGGAGGAGGATGCTATCAAAAACATTATAGAAGAAGAAGAAGTAATGAGAAGAGAAGATAAGATCCAAGAAATAATGGACTTGGAAAGGCATGTCAAGAGAAAGGGGATGAGTTTTTGAGGCTTCTACCCTAATTTACATTATCTTAAGAGGACAGAAGCAATGATTGAAAATCATACACTTCTATGAAATCAACTGGAAGAAGCACTAGTGGTACCAGAAAAGGGCCATAGAGAAAATTCAGAGTATGAGTATGATGATGATAGTGATCAAGGCTGTCCTTCTCTGAGAGCTTACCCGGATTACCAAGAAGTGCCTTTAAAGATTGCAGTAGAAGGGCAGGAGTATGTTGTTGACCTAACACAAGTCCCAGAGCATGAGACTACTAATTAGCCTACATTCAAAAGGCAAAAGCTTGATATTGGTGAATCTTCACATGCTTTAACCTATGTAAGAAAAGAAAAGAAGAAAGATGGAGTGAGTGCCCTTATTCCTGGTAATAGACTTTATGATCACTAGTTAAGGAAAGAAGTTAGAAAAGGAAAGAAATTACAACAGGAAGTTGAAGAGGATATTGATTTACCTCTTTTAACTGGTATAGATGAGAGGCTAATTCACCAGAAAAAGTTCCTTGATGATGACAATTTCATCAAAACCCAAGAGTTCAAAGATTTCCTTAGGTGGAATAAGAAAAAGGTGGTAATTGAGCAGCTCAGATTGGAAGGAGGAGAACCAGTAACTAATGATGCCCTCCTAGCCATACAAAACTATGATCCTGAGTATGAGGATATAACTCCCGAGGAGGCCAGGAAACTGGTAAAAGAAAGTGGTATGCTACTTACTGAGGGTTGGGATCTTGCCTCTGCTTTCATAATTGATTAGATTAGAAGGTGGACAGATTTAAAGATATCATCTGAAGAGAAAGTGAGTGAAATGATTAAGGGATTTGGATATAATCCAAAGTCCCAAGTAGTGGAAATTTGGAGCTTAGCTCCTAAAGATCATAAACTAGCTTTATTAAATTTCCAAGAGAGCGTAGTTGGTAATCAAATGGTGTGGTCAATTCATAATACTAATGACATGGAGATTTCTCAGATCTTGACCCATTGGGCACAATTGAATGAAGATAAAATGAAATATTTATCCCAGAGATGTGATACTTTGATAAATGAGGATAGTACTATAGCCAAAGATAGGGAAATGTGCTACATTAAGATACATGCTCAGGAGAATACAATTAGGGATTTAACTCAGCAATTAATGGAAAAGCTAGAAGTTATCCCTGCCTCACCCAAAGAAAGAATAAATGCAGAGGTCCAGACATAGTCAACATGGGACAATGTAGAAATAGAGGAGATGATCAGTGAGCACAATAAGATTGTTTTAAGTACATTAATGAGTATATTTCAGCACAGGATTGTTATCCTGAAGGATAAAATTGATTTAGTTTTAAATGCATATAATAAACTGCCTACTCTGCATGCTGAGGTGATTAATTTCATTAATATTTTGAATCCCTATTTTTCTAATTGGTCTAGTAGAACACAAGTCTTTGAAAGGCTAGCTTCTCTACAACCACACAAAAGTGATTTACCAAAAATGGTTATTGAGGTTGGTGAATAGATAGAAAAAATAAATGTAACTTTACCTTTCTTCAAAGGTAAACTAAATCAGATTGAGGCTAGGTTGAGCCTTTTTGGAGCATAGTTCAATAGATTCATTCCTCCAATCAAGGGAGAAGACAATCAGATCAAGGTCTTGGCGGTCTGGAGGGAAGAGCTTGACAACAAGTTGCCTACTAAAGAGGCATTTATTACTGATGCAGAGCTAAACATGGACAGATATAATAAAATTCTAGATGAAGCCATAAAGGCTGAAACTGACGTCAATAAATTCTTAGCAAATGTCAAGAGTATAACAGATGCCAGGTGGGATAGATAGAAAGCACAACTATAGAGCATTCAAAGTTTTAATTGGCCTGCCGAGGATGATGTAGCAGCATGGGATTCAATGACCAAACCAAAGAAGAAGAAGGTTGCTGCAGTAGAGATTGATATTATTGATGAGGAGTAGATGGACACATCACACCTTCTCTATGAGCACGGGAAGGTTAGTAATCACAAAGGACAAGTTTAGGTTAACACGTATTGGAGGTCACTTGCTCTCATTGCAAGTATTTGATGCTATCTTGAATATAAACAGACAAAGGCACCCAATTTCACATAAAGACAAAGGAGTAGATCAAATTTCATCCTCTACTTTTTTCCTTCCACCGCTTGGATTATTCATGTCTTTTGTTTTATCTGTATTTAGGGTTAGGTTTCTCAAACCATCCAAAGCTTGTTGCAGCCTTGTCTTAAGGATTCCAAGATGGTTTGAACCTATATATAGATCTTAATGTAAACATTTTGGAGGTGGTGAAAATATAATTGTAAGACAAACTAGACAATTTTGTCTAATTCTCTGAGCTTTTTGTCTCTGCATGTATGAAATAGGAATATAAATAAAATACAGTGCAACTTCTCTCTTATATTTATTGTTGTCTCTTTACTTATTGAGTATACTCTCTTATGTTTCATCTGTAGGGCATTTTAAGCATATTGGTTGCAAGGTAGCTATCTAATTCTTGCAAGTTTCTTTCAAGGAAAGAACTAAGTTTTGTGAGTAGTTTCAGGGAGCATAACAATATCTAAAGATTTGATATAGTGGTATAGAAGTGACAAGTAATTTTTATGGCACTTTACTCAAGTTGCATATAGATTGTAAGGCAATTTATAGTTTCTTTATTTACCTTTTCTGTGGATTTTGCATCTTTTGACTCTATAGCCTAATGATAAGCACTGATCTAAAATCAGTCAAGTAGTTTATCATCATCGAAGTAATTCAAAATATACCAATTTCTTACATTCACAGTTATATACATATAAATTTAAGCAATTGTATCAAGATATATAATTCATTTTATTAATCCCGTTGAGAGAGGATTAAACTAGGTTACCCCTCCTAAGTTTAAAGAACTATAAAAGGAAGAAGGATGAATGTCCTTAAAGCACTACTATTTGTTGTTATTCTTTCAATGGTTTTTATGGATAAACTCTGTGTTAAGTTGTTTTCAGTTTCATGCAGAGTAATTTATAGGATAATACAATAAACAAGCAGCAAATCAGTATCCACATTTACTAAAACTGTAAGACAACAATCACATATAGGTAATACCTGCCTGGGTGTTGTGGAACCTAAAAAGAAGGAGGTGATAGTAGTTTCCCCATATTATCATAAACCCTCATCAATTAGAGTTTTCTCTTGCTTGAGTTAGTAAATTAAAAAATTGGGAGTCATAGAGTTAATCAAGCATTTGTTGAAGGCTCAGCAAGAAAAAACCCTTACACTACCAATCAATTCCAAGCATTCCAATTGACCATTCAATCAAAATATATTTCCAATCAAGGAATTCAAACTTTCAAGATTTAAAAATCATGATCAATCATAATATGTTCCTCCACAATGAAGGCATGTGATGACATCATTCAAGAAACGTCAATAATTATTTGGGAATTAAAACCAGGGGTTCCATTTCTAAGGTAACATTTTTCAATTCAGTCATTTCAAAATTAAGTTTTTAGCCTCTTTTGTTTATGAAGATAGGCTCTATTATTACTGTAATGAATCAATTTCTCAATGCACTGCAAGTGCTTCTCAAAAAATTTCAATAATGATTTCAAGTATAGATATAAACTGAACAATAATGCCTTTTACATCACTAATAACAATAACTATTTATAGAGTATTACACTGCCACAGATAAAACTTTGTAATCCACACCCCATTCTGAATTTCTTCAACATAGCATAAATAGTGTGCATGGTTTATGAACTGAAAACAAAATTTATTCAATATTTTGATTTTATTATAATTAGTATGAATGAACAAACTAATCAACTAAACAAAATGATATGTTGGAATGACAGTGCAATAATTATCAATATAGCGTCGATGTCTTCGGTCAATGCACCTATGTGTCAATGTGGTGTTGGCCCTTGTGTCTTGAAGATGTCACACACAAGTAATCCTGGGCATCAATTTTGGGGTTTTCCAAATAGGAAAAAGGTCTGGATATGGAATCCGAATTATATTTTATGTTTAAAAGTATTGTGACTAGTAATCATTTTAGGAAGAGCTGATGTAGATTTGGTATTGCAGGGAAATAGTGGATGTCAATACTTTTGGTGGGTTGACAAAACCACATTTACATCTACCCCATCTACGGCTATACCTGATGTAGGAAATGCATGCAACTTGTGCAAGGCTTGAGAGGCAGCTAGTGCTGCCCAGATTGTTTCAATGGCGAAAGAAGAAATCATGTTTTTGTGATGCCTTCTTTGTGTAGTTTGTGCACTACTTTGTTGGGACCATATATATATATGCATAAATGCCATTAACAGAGGGCTATTGTAGATATTGAAACTTTTTCAGAATTTCATGTAGATATAACGTTGGACATATTTTGATAAACTCATAAAATTTTTATTGTTTATGACTTCATTATTATTTTCTATATGGTTGTGGGAGTTCTTGAGAGTCAAACATTTGCTAATTATTTTGCAATTTAAAATCTGTCAAAATATAGACCAAAATTTATATGTTGTGCATGTTGTCTTCCTATATTATTCTAAA
>MU227380.1:1047522-1072534 GCA_018584345.1 Thuja plicata | reverse complement strand
TAGCCTTATGTAAAAGTAAGGTTGAGACACAAATTTCCACATTAAAAAAGTGTCTAGGTCACTCTTTCTCTCATTTTTTTTGGTTTAATTTTGACTTTCTTGATATATTGTCTTAGTTTCTTGGTGATCTCACAATTGTGTCCCATGTTTTTGCTAAGTTGGATCAAAATGCTCAAGTTTTATTGTTATGTGTGTAATTTAGACTTGAGCTTAATGTTTACCCCTAGATTGTGATCCTCTCAAGTATAATATTTAGTGATCAATGTTTAAGTTATTTTTTGCATTATTGTATATTCACTGGTATGAGATTGCATAAGTTATTATATGTGCTCTTCTGGAATTAGATGTTTTTCATTTTGTTTTGTTATTCATTTTGTTGCATAGGACTATTGCCTACGAAACAGGGCTCCCTTTCATTGGGCCTTCATGATACACATTGCAGGCCCTCTTCCACCACTCTTTGCCCAAGTGTGATTCCTTCAAAACAAAGAAAAACAATTTGGTGATGTTGTCAAAAATTCAATAATGGAATCCTTGGCAACTAATGCTCAAAAATTTCAGGCTTGGAGTTTGATCCCTCACAACCTATAGGTAGAGATACAGACAGCCTAAAAAATAATAGCTAGCCCATTTTTTAAGGAGAATGAGTGTTATAAGTACACCACATACGCTCACTTTCTTTGCATAATATTTCTCATTTTCATACTCTTGCAACTTTGAATTATCTCCCTCCATCTGTAAAGCAAATTATATTCATGTCCACCATTTATAGATATGCTGTCACAATTGGGAGGACATTGGTTTGTCCCTTTATCCACTAGGATCCACTAAACACTTGAAAACTCTAAAGAGACACTAAAAAAATACATGCGACGTCGAACCATCAGAAATTGCCGATGACTCGATGTTGCATGTATAGCAAATACGTTGCACGTCTATCATAATTACGACACCAACAAACAGTAACGATGGCATGCTAAAGTTTTTAGACGGTGCAAACTGCAACACATAGGTGTCGTAATAGTGATAGATAAAATATGTAACAACAACTCGTATTGCAACACCTAAATGTCGCATTTTTTGTGTTAACCATCACAAATTATGATAGACGTGTGACGTATTTGCTATACATGCGACATTGAGCCATCGAAAATTTCTAACAGCTCTACGTCGCATATATAGAAAATATGTTCCACGTATGTCGTAATTTGTGATGCCCACAAACTATAATGATGACATGCTAAAGTTTTTAGACGGTGCAAACTACGATGGTTAACACAAAAAATGTGATGCCTACGTATCGTAATAGCGAAAGCTAAAATATGTAATGACAGCATGATAACCATCATAGTCAGCTTATATTGCAATAATTAGTATCGTCACAATAACGACAGACTGTACAGCCGTCATTTTCGACAACAAAACTACAACAGTGGTCTCTGTCGCTTGGCCGACGGGACAGCGCCAGAAAAGTGACACATAGCCTTCAAAAAATGGTGTCAAATGTTGTAGTGACATATAATTAAATAATGATAATATGATCATTAGATCAATATTGTAATAATTATAGTGATCAAATTTAGAACTCAAAAATGTCAAACGTAACACAAACACATCAAACTTTTCCTGCCATATCTTAGGAGATTTCTTTAGACCATACAAATACTTATTCAATGTGCAAACCAAATATTATTTTCATTTAAAAATGTAGTGCTAAGGTTGTGACATATAAATTTCTTCCTCCAGATCACCATGAAGGAAAGTTATCTCCACATCCATCTAGTCAACTTCAAGATTTTACATTGTACCAAGTGATAATAAAATTTATAATGGATGTCAAATTTACTTTAAGAGAAAATATCTCATGATTATGAATTCCATCCAATTGGAAATACACCTTCATGTCCAACCTTTTCATATGACTCTCAATATTAGCATCAGGACCAAATTTCTTCTTGAACACCCATTTACATCCAAAATGCTAATGTCCTTCAAGAAAGAGTACAAGATAACATGTATTATTTTTTAAATACATCAATCTCTTCTTCCATGGATTTTATCTATAAATATGCATCACTCAAATCCATATAGCCTCCTTTATAGTCTGTGTCGGATTGATGTTAGAAATCATGGAAAAATACAATTAAAATCATGCAATGAATAAGGTTCCTACCCGATTTGTGTGTGTCTCCTCAAATACTTAGGTTGTGGCTATTCATCTTTTTTTGAGTTGTAGATATACTTGATCTCTCCTCATTATTAGGTCTAGTAATTATTTTTCTCTTAGGGGTGGGAATAATATGAACTACGCCTTTTTTCTTCTCTTTTTTCATTGCAAAGTAATAGAAGGAGGCTTGATTTCTCTATGTATAACACTTCTATTATAGGGAGCCTTCTTGACCACTATATGCCAAATCTTGTACCCTTTAGCACTTATGAAATAACCAATGAAGATTCATTTATCTTCATTTCTCTCCAAATTCAATATCTTCTCATTAAACACATGTGTATATGCCTCACAAACAAATACATGAAAATATCTCAATGAGGGATTTTTCCTAGATCACACCTTCATAGGTGTATCCTAAACAAGACCTTATTTATTAGGTATAAGACATTGTGATTCAGGATCATCTTGGGTCCTTGGTAATCTTGCATCATCCAAAAATATTTAATATTCTAGTGAACTTTTATTGTCAGTTTTGTGTTTGTTTTCTATTCTTGGTCACCGGTTGGGTGATTGTTGGCTTGGTGGAGTTCTTTAGATCTTTAGAAGGTAAATTTGTGATATGGTTTCCATGGGGTCATTAGGAAGCTTTTCCTATGATCACAACTTGTTTGGAGTTACCATTCTCGAGTTCTGATTGATTCTATGACTCGATGTAAGGAGTTCTGGTTCCAGGAAATTTTCTAAGATTCTTGAGTGGTCGATCCGTAGAGATGTTTGGCAAGAGTGGTAAAAAGGGTTTTTTCATTGTAGTTTCTAGAGTAAAATTCATTGATCATGCTTCTCGAGGTGGCATGGTTTGAGAGATCATGTTGTTTCTCTTTTGGGTTGTTGTTGTTCTTCGTGACACCTGTTCAGTGGGGTTACTAGTCGATTGATTGGGGTACAGTTGGTATTCTAATTAGTGGAGTCGAATGGCATGATTTCCTAGGCAGTTCTATATGTGGCCGACATGGTTTGTTGGATAGGTCCTTGTGAAATAATTAAATGTGGAATTTAATTAGGGTTTGAAAGTCAACTAGATCTAAAATGTTCTAGGGATGTGTAATCGTTTGTTGAGGCTGACCTATTGGGGGTTGTGTATAAATTTAGGGCTTGCAGTCATTCGGGTAGGTAGAAGAAGTTTGGAAGAGGCATGGGTAGCATAGAAGTTGCTAGAGGATAACTCTCAGACTTAGGAAGATCTAGGAATAGGTCTGAGTTGATTTTTCTTTCTTCGTACTTGGTCATAACTGGGAAGGCTTTACATCCTAGCATGTATGAATAATTTTGATTAATAAAGTTGTTATTTGGATACAAAATTTGTTGTTATTTATTGTATCTTTTTATTTTTGTTGTGTTGGATCTTGCTGCAAGGATTTGACATCTCCTATGGGGATTCTTTGTCCTTGACTACATTAGGTGGTATCAAAGAAAAAGGTTTGGATCTTGTGGTGGCTACCGATTTGAGTTCTAGACTTGTAGCATTCTTGTGGTGTTGTTGTGAGGTGGAAAAGATTGGATCTAACTTGAATTAGCAAAGGAGTTGCACAAGGTGATTGGGAGGATGATTTTTTGTTGTTAGTTGGTTTTTTCTTGAGAACTAGGGTTTTGCAAGGGTTAGGGTATCATCTTTGGTGAATCAGATTGCTGACTGGAGGAAGTTACACCTAGATCTGGAAGGATTTCCCTGAGAATGAACCCTAGGTCGATGGAGCATGTGAAGGAAGTCCTCTTAGCTGAGATTAGGCATGAGATGACCGGTTTGAGGAATGAGGTCATGGAAGGCATCATAACTGTTGTTGTTGGATTGTGTAGGAATCATGTATCTGATGATGGTTTTGAGGATACTATAGGGGGATTTGGAGCTATTGATGCTGCTAGATCTATTGGGAGTGATGGATCTAACTGATTGGTGAGACCTATAGATAGTCATGGTGTTGGTTATAGGTTGGAAGTATCTAATTTTTCAGGTTCATAGAACCCAGAGGAATTGATTGATTGGATAGGTAAGTTAGAAGATCACTTTGAGTTAGAAGATATTCAAGGCCGTTGGAGAGTAAGGTTGGTACAGATAAATTTGAAAGGTCTTGAAACTTTGTGGTGGAAATAATTGTAGAAGGATAGAGAGGAAGAAGGTCAAATGAAGATCACTTGGTTGAGGTTGATGGTTGCAAAGTTGAAGACTAAATTCATACCCAAGGAATATTATTTTGAGTTATTCAAGAGGTTGAAAAACTTAAAGCATAATGATCTGAGTGTGAAGGATTACACCGAAGAATTTTACAAGGTAACCATTCGATCTGGTCACAAGGATCTTTCTAAAGAGAAGGTGTCTAGGTATGTGAATGGTTTGAGGTTCAATATTCAGGATGAGATGAGTATGGTGAAGGTTGGATCTATTAAGGAGGCTTATCAGTATGCCATGAAGGAAAAATATAAGTTGAATAGGAAACAACAAAATAACTCTAGAGGAAGAGAGAAGCAAGTTGTTGGCGGTGATAAGGGTAAGCAATTGGTTTAAGTAGAAGCTAAATTGATTAAACCTAAGGGAGGTAATGGTGGTAAAGAGTTTAGAGGTACTTGCGTTATGTGTGGCTTGAAAGGACAGAGGGATTTTCAGTGTAAGGAAGATAAGAGAGTTTCTTGTGTGAGTGAATAAGGTGGACCAT
This sequence comes from Thuja plicata, assembly GCA_018584345.1. Classification (NCBI taxonomy): domain Eukaryota; kingdom Viridiplantae; phylum Streptophyta; class Pinopsida; order Cupressales; family Cupressaceae; genus Thuja; species Thuja plicata. The sequence goes on along the minus strand of MU227380.1, from coordinate 1,067,656 downwards.
CTATTGACAGTACTCCTGAAGCTGGGGAAAATATTATGCTCTGAAGGTTGATGGTAAATAAGGAGGCAGAACCTTATCATCAGAAGAGTTTATTCAGGACTAGATGCAAGGTTGGAGGTAAGTGTTGTGAGGTGATTGTAGATTTTGGAAGCAATGATAACTTAGTTTATGAAGATATAGTGCAAAATCTTGGTTTGAAAAGACTTAGACATCCAAGACCTTATAGGATTGGTTGGTTGCATGATGATCATGTGGTGGAAGTAAGGGAACAATGCATGGTGAATTTTTGCATTGGTTCTTATAAGGATGCAATATTATGTGACATAGTGGTCATGAGTGCATGCCATGTTTTACTTAGTAGACCTTGGTAGTATGACAAAGAGTTTGTTCATGACTTTTTACTAAATGTAATTACCATTAGAAAGGATGGTAAGAGGTGTAGATTGATTCCTTTGGTAGATAAGGAGAAGAAAATGAAGAATTTGATTCTTTGCAAAAGATGAGTTTAGAGAAGACCTGAAGGATGAACCTAAGGTTGGACCTTATGGTTAGTTTGATTTGAATAATTTTCTAGACCTAGTTGATGGCAGGAGGAAGGCAATGCAGGTTGCAGACGAGGAGGATTTGTGGATGAAGAATAAGTATGGGATTACCAACCCTTACTCTTGCAGATTTTCTTGAGATAATCCCATGGAAAATATTGTTCGTACCCCAAGTGTCTAATGTAGGATCATTTTGGGTCCCTAGTAATCTTGCATCATCAAAAAACATTTGGTGTTCTAGTGAACTTTAGTTGCCACTTTTGTGTTTGCTTTCTTTTCTTGGTCACATATTGGGTGATTGTTGGCTTGGTGGAGTTCTTTGGATCTTTATAAGGTGTGGTCATGATATGGCGGTCATGGGTCATTAGGAAGGTTTTCCTATGATCACAACTCATTTGGAGTTACCATGCTTTATTTCTGAAGGATTCTATGATTGGATGTATGAAGGCGTTTTGGTTCCAGCCAGTTTTATGAGATTTTATGAGCGGTCGATTCGTAGAGATGTTTGGCAAGAGCGTTGAAAATGATTTTTTAATTGCAGTTCATAGAGTCAAATTCTATGATTTTTCTTATCGAGGTGGCATGGTTTTAGAGATATTATTATTTCTCTTTCATGTTGGTACTGTTCTTCATGACACTCATTCAGTGGGGTTCCTGGTTGATTAATTGGGGTTGCGGTCGATATTCTGGTCAGTGGAGCTGAATGACATGATTTCCTACGTGGATCTATATGTGGCCAACATGGTTTGTTGGATAGGTCTTTGTGAAATGATTAAATGAGGCATTTAATTAGAGTTTAGGATGACTAGGTCTAAAACATTATTGGGATGTGTAATTGTTTGTTGAGGCCGACCTATTGGTGGCTATGTATTAATTAGGGCTTGCAATCATTTGGGTAGGTAGAAGAAGTCTAAAAGAGGTTTGTCTAGCAGAGAAGTTGCTAGAGGATATCTCTGAGACTTAGGAAGTTCTAGGACTAGTTCTGAGTTGATTTTTTTCTTTTTACTTGGCTATAACCGGGAAGGCCTTATAACCCAACATGTATGAAGAAATTCTTATTAATAAAGTTGTTATTTGGATACAAAACTTGTTGTTCTTGATTGTACCTTTTTGTTTCTGATGTGTTGGATCTTGCTGCAAGGATTTGACATCTCCTATGGGGAATCTCTATCCTTGACTACATCACATTGGCTATAACTTCAACCTATATTTTTTGTTCCATGGAAGATCCATTTATTGTTGAAGACAATTAGTCAATTGTAAATTTTCATTGATGTTACACAAATTCCTACAGTCAAACTGAGCACAATCAGTGTATGCCAAGTGATTTTCAGTGTAAACTGAGTTCACTCAGGCATTACAGTATTGGTCAGGCATTTAAGGATTTTAGTACTAACCAAGTTAGATATTTAGTGTCAGTCAACTAACAACAGTTTACACTTTATGTTTAATTGGTTATATGTCACTGAAAAATTTGAGTTTATTGTTTATTTGGAAGGTTATTCAAGCTAACTTGACAAGGCTTATCATATATATACCAGGTAAAGTTTGGATTGAATGTGTGAGTTTTTGATATGAAGAGAAAAGGCGAAATTAGATGGGATTCTGATTAAGGATAGAACATAAAGAGCTACAACAGAATATTTGACCATTGATGATCAAGTGTTTAAAGCTAGAGTAGAGATCTGAATAAGAAAAGACAGTTGCTTCTACAAATAGGTCAATCCATTGTTACTTTCTAACAATTGTAGCAATGATTCTAAATCTCTTAACAAAGTAGACTTAACAGTCTTTTTTAAATCCTCTCACAAGGTGACATTTATATATTCAATTTTTTCAAGACCTCTAAAAGGCCACTCCTTATAGGGTAATTAAATCCTCTAACAGGGTCACACCTAGTAGTGTGTTTTTGTATCCTTTAACAGGGTTGGCTCCTAACAAGGATCACTTTAGAAGAGTGAAAAATAGTAACTAGTTACATTGGTGGTTTCTCCCATATTGGGTTTCCACGTTAAATATTGGTTTCATTTGTGTACATGTTATTTGTTTTATGCTTTATGTTTCTGCACTTATTCACTGAAGGATAATTATATATAAACATCTTAAGATTTCTTTGTTAACCAAGTTACAGAAGAATATCTTTTTTGACAGAGTGACAGTAAACAGTTTGTTTAAGACATCTAAGGGACTTGGGATTTGTTGTTGTGGTAACTGATTCACCCCTCCCCTCTCATTTACTCAACTCATTTCCAACAATTGGTATCAAAGCTTTTGGTGCTTTTAGGGAAGGTTTTCAAGGCCTAAGATAAAGATCAAAGATGTCTTACAGAAGGGAGATCCCCAAGCTTAACAAAGATAACTTTGCTGCATGGCAAGATTTGATGAGGCTACATCTATCTACTATTGGAGATAATAGTTTGCAATTCTTGGATCACAAGTATGTGGAACCACCGAGACCTATGTCTATGGATCAGATGGTGGACATGAATAATCATAACATAATGATGATTGATATAGCTTCTTCACTCAGCTATTCTGAATTTGATGAAGTCAAGGACTGCCCTACTGCCTATGATATGTGGAAGAAACTACATGATATCCATGGAGGAGATGACAATTTTAAGAGAGCCAAAGAAGAAAGCCTAATAGTTCAGTTTGATCTGATGAAAATGAAAGAAGGAGAAGACATTACAAAATATAGTGAGCGAATCAAGAAAAGTGTCAGTGCCATTAGAGTTTTTGATGGAACAATTGAAGACAAAATAGTGGTTAGTAAGGTATTAAGAACTTTACTTCCTATCTATGCAATTAGAGTTTCAGCTATTCAAGAGATGAGGTACAGTAATGATATAATCCTAGATGCATTGATTGGAATATTATCAGCTTTTGAGTTAGACAATTTTTACAATTATTCTCCTAATCCTAGCAACTTTGAGTCTGCATTCAAAGCTAAACTAAACCTTGGTAAGAAGGATAGAAAATCAAGAGGCAAACAGATTGAAAGTGATAGTGATGATGAATTTGATGATGAGGATCTAGAAATCATTGAAGCATTACTTGCAAAGAGATTTTCCAAAGGAAAGTACAAAGGAAAAATACCATTGATTTGCTTTTCAGGTAATGAGGTTGGTCACATTGCTACTAAGTGTCCAAACAAAGAAGACAAAGATGAGAAAAAGTTCAACAAGGACAAAGGCAAGAAATATTTCAAGAGTTACTACAAAAGCTACAAGGATAAAGGTAAGAAATCTTGTTATATTGCAAAGGATTCTGATAATGATGAAGATGAAGATGAAATGGTTTACATTGCTATTAAGGATGAGTCAAATAATGAAGAAGATGAAAAGACAACACTTTTCTCTCACATTGATAAAAATGACACCTGGATAATTGATAGTGGTTTTTCTCATCACATGATTGGTGATAAAACAAAATTTGAGCATCTTGAACACTATGATGGTGGGAGTGTCAGTTTTAGGAATGATGAACCTTTCTATGTGAAAGGAAAAGGTTGTATAACTCTAACTAAAGGAATCAAATGTGATAATGTTTATTGGGTTGAAGGACTAAGGCATAATCTACTGAGTGTAGCAAAACTGAACAACATTGGCTTCAAGGTAGAATTCATGAATGGTAAGGCCAAGCTCCTGGATGGTAAGGGAAACCTAGTTGGAACTGGTAGGCAAACAAAAGGTAATCTATTTTATCTTGATATCAATGAAAGTTCATTTTTTATTGCACAAATAGAAGAAAGTTGGCTATGGCATAAAAGGTTGTGTCATATAAATTTTGATAACCTGTTCAACATAAGAAAGAACAAAAGAGTAAGAGGAATTCCTAGTTTGAAGAAACTTGAATTAGCAATATGCGAACAATGTTAAATTGGGAAGATGGGAAAAATAGATTCAAGAGCAAGAACTACAATACAAAAGAAGTCCTAGAATTAGTGCATAGTGATTTGTGTGGACCAATTGGGAAAATAAGTTACACAGGTGAGAATTATTTCATTCTATTGGTTGATGACCATTCCAAAATGATGACTGTTATGTTTCTCAAAGAAAAATCATAAGCTTTTCAGAAGTTCAAGTGGTACCTTTCCAGAGTTGAGAAGGAGACAGGAAAAGAACTTAAATTCCTAAGATTTGATAGAGGAGGTGAATTCATTTCTAATGAGTTTAATGAATTTTGTAGTGAAAGAGGAATCAAGAGACAAGTATCTTCCCTTGGTACTCCATAGCAGAATGGTATAGCAGAAAGAAGGAATAGATTTATTATGGATTGTGCAATAACCTTGATGATTGAAAAGAATGTTGCAACCAAGTACTGGAAGGAAGCTATCAGCACTGTAGTTCACACCTTGAACAAAGTTCAACTGAAGAAAGGTACTAATAAGACACCTTTTGAATTATAGTATGGCTAAAAACCTAATGTTTGTTATTTCAAAGTATTTGGAAGTAAATGTTACATCTTGAAAGAAGAAAGAAATGGAAGATTTGATCTAAAAGGAGATGAAGGCATATTCCTAGGATACTTCGGTAAAAGAAAAGCATATAAATGTTTGAATCTTGCTACTCATAAAGTTATAAAAAGTGTGCATGTAAAGATTGATGAGTTTACAGAGAGAAGTGAAGAACAGAGCAATAAAGAACCTGAGGACTACATGAATTTTGTGTATTATGAACCTGATACTATCCCTAAGACACAAGCAATGGTGATTGGTCAGAAACCATGTCAGCCATTGAATTCATCAGTGCAAACTTTGTTACAACCTATTCAACCTGAGTTGCAACCTGTGCAACCTGAGCTACTTAGAGAAGAAACTGAGTCACAGACAGAGGGAACCAAGCCTCAGATAGAGGCAATCAAGTCTCAGATAGTGGAACCCGAGTCTCAGTTAGAAGAACAGATCAGAGTATTTGAGCATGGAGAAAAAAATGGAGCAAGCCCAAAATCAAAATTAAAGGAACCTTTACTTGCCAAATATGTCAGAAGGCATCATGCACCTGAGAAAATAATTAGAGATCAGACAGAACGTATAATGACAAGGAAAAACTTAAAGGTACATGTTTTCTTAGTGAATTTGAACCTAGAACCATTAAATATGCATTGAATGATGAAATTTGGATTGAAGCCATGGATGAGGAGATTGAGTAGATAAAAAAGAACAAAACCTGGACTCTTGTGCCTAGACCAAAAGACAAGAATGTGATTGGTACTAAGTGGGTTTTCAGAAACAAGTTGAATGAAAAGGGTGAAGTTTCTAGAAACAAAGCAAGATTAGTGTGTAAAGGATATGCTCAAGAAGAGGGAATTGATTATGGAGAAACTTTTTCTCCTATTGCTAGACTTGAAGGAGTTAGAGCTCTTCTGGCATATGTTGCACATAAAGGATTCAAGGTATACCAAATGGATGTAAAATATGCATTCTTGAATGGAATTCTAGAACAGAAAGTCTATATTGAGAAACCTGAAGGATTTGTTGATCCAAATAGAAGGAATTTGGTTTGCAAATTGCACAAAGAATTGTATGGACTGAAGCAAGCGCCTAGAGCCTGGTATGAAAGATTTCATGGTTACTTGATAAGTATTGGATTTTATGGAACTAATGACAATATTATCTTGTACATCAAAGAGAACCTCAGAACAAGATACTACTAGCAGAAATTTTTGTTGATGATATACTATTCATTGGATATGATGATTTATGCAAAGCATTTTCTGAAGCAATGAGTAAGGAATTTGAGATGTCTATGTTTGGAGAAATCAAATTCTTTGTTGGTTTACAAGTTCATCAGATGAAGGATGGTATTTTTATTACTCAGTCTAAATATATTAGAGAGATACTGAAGAAATTTGGAATGGAAGATTCCAGACCAGTTGTGACACCTATGTCTACTAGACATAAATTGTCTAAGGATGATGACTCAAAGGAAGTAAATCAGACTACCTAAAGATCCATGATTGGTAAACATCAATATGTTGTACACACTAGACTTGATATTGCATTAGCAATTGGTATTGATGCAAGATTTTCAGCTAATCCTAGAGAGAATCATTTGATGGCTATCAAAAGGATTCTAAGATATCTTAAGGGTACTAAAGATTATGGATTATGGTATAAGAAAGGAGGAAACTTTGATTTGAAGACTTGTATTGATGTTGATTGGGCAGGAAGTGTTGATGACAGAAAAAAGCACCGGTGGTGGAACATTATTTCTTAGAAAGAGGTTAGTCTCCTAGACAAGAAAGAAACATAAGTGCATTTCTTAGTCTACAGCAGAGGCAGAGTATGTTTTTGCAGCAGTGAATTGTTCAAATATCATATGGTTCAAATAGTTGTTGTCAGGTATGAAGGAAGAAATCAAAGAACCAGTTATTATCTACTGCGACAACACTAGTGCTATTAACATTTCAAAGAACCCTGTGATGCATACTAAGACTAAACATATTGCAATAAAGTATCATTTCTTGAGAGAATTGGTTTTAGACAAAGAAGTAAGGCTAGAATATGTGAACACTAAAGAACAAATTGCAGACATATTCACCAAACCTTTACCTAAGGATGCATTTTTGTATCTAAGAGGAAAGCTAGGGGTGATTCCCCTAACTGAGGCTCACTAAAGTATAGTTTAGTGGTACATCAACTGAGCTATAGTGGAGATCTATCAAGTTGATGCAGGTTTGTCAAAGCTTATTGTATATGAATCAGTACAAAGAGGTACATTATAGCTTCATTAGATGTGTATTGGATAGTGTTTTTGGAATTTTTTTTCAAAGAGGGAGAGTTTATTGTTGTCATGCCAAAGGGATTATTGATGACAGAGGGAGAAATTTTATCAGAGACAAAGATTCATGAAAGAGGGAGAGTTTCTTGAAGTGATTGTGAAGATATAGGGAGTTTTTGGATGAGAATCAAAATGAAGCTAAGGACATTAAAAACTATATACATTTCATTCTTGTTTCTATTTCTCTAAAAATTCTTTGTATTATGACATGTTGTGTTGCCATCAATTCGAAAGAGGGAGATTGTAGAAGACAATTATTCAATTATATATTGTCATTGATGTTACACAAATGCCTACAGTCAAACCGAGCACAGTCAGTGTATGCCAAGTGATTTTTAGTGTAAACTAAGTTCACTCATGCATTACAGTATTGGTCGGGCATTGAAGGATTTCAGTATTAACCGAGTTAGATATTTAGTGTCATTCGACTAATAGCAATTTACACTTTATGTTTAATTGGTTATATGCAACCGAAAGATTTGAGTTTATTGTTTATTTGGAAGGTTATTCAAGCCAAGTTGACAAGAATTACCATATATATACTAGGTCAAGTTTGGATTGAATGTGTGAGTTTGTGATATGAAGAGAAAAGGCAAAATCAGATGGGATTCTAATTAAGGACAGAACATGCAGAGCTGCAAAAAAATATTCGATCAGCGAGGATCAAGTGTTTAAAGCTAGAGCAGAGATCTGAATCAACAAAGATAGTTGCTTCTACAAACAGGTCAATCCATTATTACTCTCTAACAATTGTAGCAGTGATTCTAAATCCCTTAAAAAAGTAGACTTAACAGTCTTTTGTAAATCCTCTCACAAGGTGACATTTCTATATTGAATTGTTTCAAGACCTCTAACAAGGCCACTCCTTACAAGGTGATTAAATCCTCTAACAGGGTCACACCTAGCAGCGTGTTTTTGTAACCTTTAATAGGGTTGGCTCCTAACAAGGATCACTTCAAAAGAGTGAAAAATAGTAACTAGTTACATTGGTGGTTTTTCCCATATTGGGTTTCCACGTTAAATCTTGGTGTCATCTATGTACATGTTATGTGTTTTATGCTTTATGTTTGTGCACTTATTCACTAAAGGATAATTATATATAAACGTCTTAAGATTGCTTTGGTAATCGAGTTACAGAAGAATATCTTTGTTGACCGAGTGACAGTGAACAATTTGTTTAAGACATCTAAGGGACTTGGGATTTATTTTTGTGGTAACTGATTCACCCCTCCCCTCTCAGTTACTCAACTCATTTACAACAATAATACTCCTATCCCTTTCCATAAATTTCATTTTCATCCTCTCCACAACTCCATTCTATTGAGGGGTGTATGAAATTTTCTTATCCCTCTCAAGGACTATGCTCTCTAAAAAAGGTTTTTAAAATTTCCAATTAATACTCACCATTGGTATAAGTCTCATGATTTGCTGGAATAGGGATCCACTAGTCTAAACATGGAATCAATCCCATTCACATCATCTCGCAATGTAGAATAATTCAATAGCCCAAATTCAGTCCAATTGAGAAGAGCTAGGGTTAATTTGTAGAATTATACTTATTACTTACTTTTTATGATTGATTGATTAAATTTATTAAATGTGAGAACTAGGACAAATGATATAGAACATACTATAATCAGCATAAATAATAAGATACAAATTATATATATGCAAGCTTTGAGTACAAATATGGAAAGAGAAATTAGAGAGGAATCGACCACTAAAATTAAAGCCTAAAAATATGTTAGACTACTTTGGTAGATGACCTAGTACCAATGGTTTTTGATGCATATATCATGAACACATTCTAACTCAGGATTTTTCTCTAATCACCTCCCTTAATTTTTACATAAAAATTGTTGGACTATGTCCGTAACTGCTATCTATGTCACTAATTGACAACTTATAGGAATTTTTTCTTCTTCAAAATCCATTTCTCCTTATCTTAGTCTACTTTTTTTGGATCTATGATGATTTCCTCTCAGATCTAAATACTTGTATACAATAAGAGTAAAAAATGGTATTGATTTTTATAAGGGCTTGCCTTAGTCAAACCTTGATAGGATTCAACCTTCCCTACAATGATGATGATTAGGAATAAAGCTTAATCTAAAGTATAATGCTAAATATTAGAATATTATACCTCAAGCATGATTATGTTGATAAATCCTATATGCTCTTTATATAGAAGCCTCAAGTGTCGAAACAAAAACATGACACCACAAAATAAAATCAATCATGAAAGATCCCTTGCATGAAGATTATTGTAACTTGTTTCTCCTTAATGTTCAAATCTAAAGAATCTTTCTCATAATTCTCTCTTTAGGGAGTGATTGAAAATAATGATGCATTTAAATGAATCGGGAAATATACTCTTATATAGGGTTCCCAATGTATTCATAAATTAGGTCCACCTCCAATAGTTATGAAAATATAAAGATAAAAGTACAAATGAAAAACACAACATGCTAACATAATCAAATTTGGACTTGATTTTGGAGAACTATGGTGCCCAGCAACATAGTCCACCAGGACTATGTCATGTAGTGCCATAGTGCACCCAAAATAGACTGGAGCAGTAGCAACTGAAGGATGCAACATAAAATAAAGCATGAAATTTGATCACTATACTAGCATATGGAAACAATTTTAGAGTGAAGGGGCCAAAAATAATCTTGGAAAGAGCTATGAGGAGACATGCTAAGGCAAAGGAGCAAAAATGAGTGTGAAATTTTAAGGGGTTATAATTTACGACACTACAAGTCCTAAATCCTCTTTACCACTTTGATTTTCTACAAAATATTTAAACTCTAAATAAATTGACTAAAGAAATCAAATTTGCTTGTAAGGAATAAATCTATTTTAGAAATGAAGTAATATTAACATAACCAAAAACATCAAAATGTACAAGATCCAACATCCCAAAGTATTTGTGAGGATTGGAATAAAGTTGAACACAATTCGTCTTTCCATATATACAATGTTCATAAAAATCAAACCCAATATTACAATCATTGAGCCCCTTAATGCGTATTTTTTAGGACTTTAAAATCCTTCTTACCAATATGACAAAGTAATTGGTGCCACAACATTGTCTTCTTAGTAGTAAATTTCATTTCCAAGGAATGAACACCCTTAGGAACCAAAAAAACATGGCCATTAAAGTAGATATGATACACTTATTCATTAATGACTCCAATGGTGAGGATCAAACTCTAAAACTCTTTGATTAAAGTCAACAAGATAACTATTAAAATAAACTATGCATTCATCTAATTGAAATAGATTTCCTATCTAAAAACCTTAGCAAACATCATAGCTCCTGTAGTCATCTTGCATCCTCCATTTGAAAAAAAAAACTTGCACACCCACATATTCATTCAAATTACTCACCAAAATAGGCTTTTATGAAAACATAGTATATACAAAACACCATTGATACCATTCTCTCTACCATCAAGGAATATGATTAAGGTTCTTCCATGACCAACTACCTTCAAATCAGATTCATCACCCAAGTACACATTCCCACTATCAAATTCTTCATAATTGAAAAACCAACCCTTATGTGAAGTCATGTGGAAAGATGAACTAGAGTAAATAACCACACAGGTCCAAATACATGTATTACGAAGGCTTTGAAAAAAATCATCATCCTAAGAGGGTTTATTATAATAAAAATCAGGGTATTTTCCTTTCATTATTTTTCTACTCCTTAAATTCCTTTCAAGAATGCCCTATTTTTTGTAATTCTAACAATTTGCCTTGGACTTACTAGGAGATATAGATCTCCCACAAGACTTTGATACTAAATTTTATTGATTATTTTCCTTCTTTCCTTTGTCTTTATAACTACCTCAAGTTGCAAGATCCCCTTGATGAACTATAACTGATTGAATGTTTGAAGATGTTAAGTTGATGATCACTGAGCTGTAAAAGTGAATGCAAGACATTAAATCAATTAAGGTATTGTATTGTCATTGATGTCAACTTGATATGGTTTGATTATTCACACACATATTATCATAACCTTGAAGATATGAAGACAAAAATTTTATGTGGTTGGTAAAACATAAAAATTTGGTATACATCGAGTGACAGTGAACACCGAGCAGTTCACAGTGTATATTGAGCACAATAGTAATCGAGCAAGTGTTACCGAACAAGTGTATAACAAGCACCATAGTAACTGGAGTTAACAACTAAGCATAATTAAATTTGATGACCGAGCATATCTGGAGTTAAAGAACAACAAAATTGCTTAGCTGGCAGAGCTACAATTTAGGGATTGATTGATTGATTGTTTTATTTTTAATGATCAGTTAAACTAAAGCAAGGAAGGAGATTTAAAGCATGTTTTATTCACAATTATCAAGGAGGTATTTACAAAATAAAACTAAAGGAGAACTTTATAGGATAAAGCAAAGAATGGCAATTTTTATGGATCAAGAAGAGATCTATGAAAAAAACAAGGAGATTGAGAGGCTAATCATGTATATATAAAGAGACAAGGAATTCATTATCAAAAAAGGGGATGCTGAATATATTTTGTGTGGAGATAGAATTCTTCTTGCAGATCTAATCATACAGGTTGAAGAACAGAGCCAAGGAATTTTGTAGACACTGAGCAACATAAGACAGAGCATTCACCGAGAAGAATAAAGAAAGAAAGCAAAGGAACTGAAGTGTATATTGATCAGAGAGGTATTATAGAACTAACAATAGATCTGAATATTTGCAAATCAAAGTTGTATTTTGAACAGATCATTTACTGTATCAGTTTAACCATTGATTTAGAAAATATCTTAACCGAGTGGGATTTAACAATCCTTATTGTATTGAGATACTCAAGAGTATCAAAAGTTTTTTTTCTTGTTGACAACATAGTGAGTTCTAGGTCAAAAGACAAACTGTTGGTTTTAAATCATCTAACAGGGTCGCACTTAATAGTTTGTATTGTAACCTTTAACATGGTTTTCTCTTCATCGAGCTCACTTCAGAAGAGTGAAAATATTTTGGGTTACCGATCCTAGGTGGTTTTTCCCATATTGGGTTTCCATGTTAAAATCTATGTGTCAAATGTGTATATGTTTCATTGCATAAATATTTTATTTTACACATTATTGAAACTGGATTGATCGATTAACACTAAGTTTATTTGTTGCTACTCGGTAAAGTCTAGAAAAGATAAACAGTATATCTTACCGAGCATTTTATATTTGTTAAGACTATTTATGGCATACATCTTGATGACACTAGGACTGTAAGATAATTGAAGGTATTATATTTGAGATATAAGTTTTTGGTTGGATCTTTTGGAATTATTTTTAAGGCCACTAATTCACCCCNAATTCCCCCCCCCCCCCCCACCCCTCTCAGTTATTCTAACAATTTGTATCAGAGCTTTGGTACTTGGAAGAAAATTTTAAAGGGACTTAAGCTAAAGATCACAAGATGAGTAAAAGAGATGTGCCTAAGTTGAACAAGGACAACTTTGCATCGTGGAAAAGTATGATAATACCTCATCTATCTGGTATTGGAAATGATGTTACACAACACTTGGATATTGAATATGCTACACCTGTAACCACCTGAATTTAGTCTATTGCAACTATGGACCCTATTTGCCCTAAGTGTGATCATACCCTCGATTAAGTCCAAACAACCCTGTTACTGCTTGGCATAATTCTTCGAATCAATTTAATGTCCTAGGTGATTTAAATCAATTACCCACTTGCAAATAACCCATTCCCCTAGCCTATTTAATTTAAATAAAATGGATATAGTCCCCTAATTATTAAAAAGTAATTAAATTGTTTAAATAATTAATTCCTATATTTTTGAATGAATTAAATAAGTTTAATTCATTTAATTAATATTCCCTTAAACCCCAACCTAACCTATCTCAACCACTTCTACCCTGGGTTCTAACCCATTCACCCTTGCTAATATAATCCTAATCCTAATTCTAACCCTAACTCACCTCCTAATGTTGTCACATTCCATTAAGGAATGCTTAGAAACTCAACCCACTTGAGAAAGTCATGGAATCTCAAGATTCCTTTCTCAAGTCCACCTTCTCAAGCCATCCTCTTACACTCTCCCCATGCTTCTTTAAGGCTTTCATTAATGCCTTATTAATGAAGATTCCTTAAGCCTATGTCTCCTCCATGCCTTATTAATACCCAAGGAATTAATGGTTCTTACACCACCATTAATGAGTCCCTCAACTCATTAATCCACCTTGTCTCCCCTCTCTCTCTCTCTCTCATTCTTCTATAAATAGAAGCCATTTTTTAGAGCAAATAATCCTTCATCCAATATTCAAAATATATTTTTATGTTGTTAGATTAATCTTAGACTCATATTTCACTTCATAATTCATGCTTTTACATTGTTATTATCTCCATTGTTAGAGCTAGAATGCATGTTTTCTCATCATTTAGCTTGTTTTAAACTAAAATCTTTCATGCTAGATCGTATATGTCACTGATGGTAGCATAATCTGAGGGCTATTATGTTACTAATCATACTCTTCTTAGTTAGGAGGCAATAGGTCGATATTAGTTGGTTTTACATGCTTATCTAACCTTTTTGAGCTAATGCAATGACTTATTGATGTGTTGTGTCTCTCTTATCAGGTACAAAATATACACACACATTTCTGGACCTCTGACTATTGATCAATTAAGAGAGAAACGTGAACACAAATCTATGATGATATAACTTGCTTCTTCACTAACTGATGTTGAATTTGAAGATGTGAAATCATGCACCTCTGCAAAGAAAATGTGGGACAAACTCAAGCTAGTACATGGAGGAGATGCCAATGTGCTGAGAGCTAAAGTTGAAAGCCTAAGAGGAAAGTCTGATGACTTGAGAATGAAAGAAGGAGAGAACATCACTCAGTACAGTGATAGAATCAAAGAATTTGTTAATGCTATCCGTGGAGTAGGAGGGGTATTTGATGAAGAAACAATTGTAAGTAAAATTCTGAGATCCTTACTGCATGTTTATACTATTAGAGTATTTGCAATTCAAGAAATGAGAGCAGTAGCTAGTAATAATGTTACTCTTGATAGTTTGATTGGAAGAATTATTTCATTTGAGATGAACAACTATGACAACAGTGTCTTACCTACTATTGAGTCTGCATTCATGTCTTCTCTAAAAATAAGTAAATCTAGTAATAAACAAACTATGAGAAATGATAGTGACAGTGATAGTGATGAGAAATAACTTGATGAACTTGAAGCACTAATGACTAGGAGATTACATAGAGGTAAAGGAATATTTTAATTGCAAAGAAATTGGACATTTTTCTACTAGATGCCCTAACAAGAGAAAAGATGAAAGAAACAATGAGAGATCCTATGCAAAGAAGTATGACAGAAGTGATGACTGAGACTATAGAAGCAACTGACACTCTAACAAAAGAGATAATCGAGATTACAAGGACAAAGGAAAGAAGGCTTGTTAACTGGTTAAGAATAAAGCTAAAAATTCTGATACTGATTCTGATGAAGATATTGAGGTAGTATTTCTTGCTATGAAGGATATTTCAGACAATGAAGAAAGGTATGTTGAAACAACACTCATATTTAAATTTAGAAAAAATGATGTCTAGATTATTGATAGTGGCTATACTCATCACAAGACTGGAGATAAAGAAAAGTTTGAAACTTTTGAATATTATAATGGTGGATCGGTTAGGATGGGTAATGACTCACATTGCCCATTTGAAGGAAATGGTACCATCATGTTGAATAAAATGATCAAATGTGAAAATGCATATTGGGTGAAAGGACTTAACTATAATATGTTGAGAGTTTCATAGTTGAACAACATAGGACACCAAGTTGTATTTGAGAAAAAAAAGGCAATGATCTATAATGAAACATGAAAGTTGATCGGTACTGGTGAACAAACAAAAGGTAATCTATTCTATCTTGATAATATTGAGACCACTTGTTTATTGGCTAGAAAAGAAGACATTGTGTTGTGGCATAAAATGTTATGTCATGTAAGTTTTGACAACATGGTTAAGATAAGTAAGAAAAGAAAAGTTAGAGGCTTACCAAGTATTTCAAAGCCGACCATGTTATGTGTGAGAATTGTCAAAAAGGAAAAATGACAAAGTCTAGTTTCAAGAGCAAAACCTACTAAACTAATGTTATTCTAGAGTTAGTCCATACTGATTTATGTGGACCAATGAGAACAAAGAGATATTATAATGATAGATACTTTATTCCATTTGTTGATGACTATTCTAGGATGGTGACTATCATATTCTTAAGAGAGGAATCTGAAGCATTTAAGATGTTAAAATGGTATAAAGCTAAAGATGAAAAACAAAGTGGAAAATAACTGAAATGTTTAAGATCAGATAGAGGAGGAGAATTTATTTATGATGAGTTCACTAACTTTTGTAATGAGCATGGGATTACAAGATAGGTTTCTGCACCGAGAACACCACAATAAAATGGGATTGCTGAAAGGAGGAATAGATCAATTGCTGATTGTGCCAGAACACAAATGATTGAAAAAGGCATCACACAAACCATCTGGAGAGAAGCTGCAAGTATTGTTGTCTATACAATAAACTGAGTTCAATTGAAGAAAGACACAAACAAGACACCTTATGAGATATGGTATGGATACACACCAAATGTGAGTTACTTTAGAATTTTTGGAAGTCAATGTTATATACTGAAAGATGATAGAAATGGGAAACTTGACTCTAAAAGTGATGAAGGAATATTTATAGGATATTCTACTAAAACCAAAGCTTATAAATGTCTGAAGAAATCTTATAACAAAATCATTGAGAGTGCAAATGTTAAAGTGGATGAATTTGCTGAGAAAAATGATGAGGAAACCAGAAAGGAACCTGAAGATTACAATAGATTTGTCTACATTGAAGAACTTGACACCTTGCTTGAGTGACAGAACAATGTAACTGAGCAACAGGCTGCACACACTGTGAATCAGAAAAATGCTCACAATGTTGAACTGAGTGATGAAGATCACAATGAAGAATAGAGATCTGAATCTGTACTTGCTAAATATGTTAGAAGACACCGTCCATGGGACCAGATCATTGGGACAAAAGAGAAGGAATGAGAACAAGAATTAAGTCACTTAATAATAGATGTTTGATTTTTGATTTTGAGCCTAAATCTGTGGATGATGCACTTGAGAATCAAGAATGGGTTAGTTAAATTAATGAAGAGATTGAATAGATTGAGAAGAATAAAACATGGACATTAGTACCTAGACCGAGTGACAAAAATGTCATTGGCACCAAATGGATTTTTAGAAACAAACTTAATGAGAATGGAGAAGTCACAAGGAACAAAGCAAGACTGGTATGCAAAGGGTATGCACAAGAAGAAGGTATTGACTATGGAGAAACCTTTGCATCCGTTGCTAGACTAGGAGTAAGAATTATACTTTCTTATGCTGCTTTTAAAGGATTCAAAGTATACCAAATGGATGTTAAATCTACATTTCTGAATGCAATACTAGAAGGGCAGGTATACATTGAACAACCTGAAGGGTTTGTTGATCCTAACAAAAGGGACATGGTTTGTAAACTATACAAAGCCTTGTATAGATTGAAACAAGCACCGAAAGCATGGTATGAAAGACTTCACTCTTATCTCGTTATTATTGAATTTGTTAGAACAAGTGACAACAATAATCTATATTTGAAAGGAGATATTGATGATAAGATTTTTATTACTGAGATATTTGTTGATGATATCATATTTGGAGGTAATGATATACTATGCAAGTCATTTGTTGATGAAAAGAGCAAATAATTTGAAATGTCAATATTTGGAGAGATCAAATTTTTTCTTGGTCTATAGATTCTACAACAGGATGAAGGTATCTACATCACACAATCAAAATACATCAAAGAAGTTCTAAAGATATTCAAGATGGAGGACTCCAAACCAGTTGGAACACCTATGGCAACTGGATGCAAATTGACAAAGGAATATAAGACAACCGAGGTAAATCAGACCTTATACAGATCTATGATTGGTAAACTAGTGTATGTTGTACACACTAGACTTGATATAGCACATGTAGTTGGTACAGTTTCAATATTCTCTGCTAACCATAAGGAATCACACATGACTGTTGTCAAAAGAATTTTGAGATATCTGAAGAATACTAAAGACTATGGTTTTTGATACAATAAAGAAGGCAAATTTGAGCTACAAGTTTATACTGATGTTGATTGGGCTAGAAACATAGATGATAGAAAGAACACTACAGGAGGAGCATTCTTTATGGGTGACAGACTTGTCACATAGATAAGTAAAATGCAAGGATGCATATCGCAATCAACTGCAGAAGCAGAATATGTAGTTGCTGCTGCAAATTGCTCTAACATTGCATGGATCAAGCAATTGCTGAAAGGTATGAATGTTGAAAGGTATGAATGAGGAAATTCTTGATCAGTAATTATCTATTGTGATAATACAAGTGCTATAAACATTTCAAAGAACCATGTGATGCATGCTAAGACAAAGCACATATCTATTAAGTATCATTACTTGAGGGAACAAGTACAAGAGAAGTAGGTAATACTAGAATAGGTACAATCCAAAGAACAACTAGCAGACATATTCACAAAACTTTTCCAAAGGACACATTTGAATACCTGAGGAATAGACTAGGGGTTCGTCCCTTATGTACTGGTCATTAAGTTGACTAAGAGGTTGCATCAGCCTACACATTATTAGAAGATTAATCATGTTGATGCAAGGTGAGATATGTACTGCAATGACATATCACTCCACTGAAGGGAGAGAAAGATTATATATCTTTTTGTCATTGTTGTAAAAGGGAGAGAAAGATTCAATGAAATATCCATCAGGGAGAACAGATTACGATTCAATGGAGAGAAAGATTCAATAAAATAACCATCCATCAAAGGGAGATAATTGGAGAGAGTTAACACTACATGTCTATCCAGAAAAGGAAAAAGAGATTCTACAAGAAAGGGAGAGTGAAATCAGAAGCCAGAATTGCAACACCTATCCATTGAAGGGAATGAAGAAAGGGAGAGCATACAGTAGAATCAAATCTACAGGGAGAGTTGTATAGTAAACATTTCTTTTGATTGAACATATTAAATTTGAGCTAGAAAAGCTTACCAAAATTTAGATATTTGAATTGGTTATAGAATGATAAGTTTGGTATGTTATGGCATGTTCTATACTACATATTTCATATTGTGTTGCCATCATTTCCAAAGGGAGAGATTGATGAACTATAATTGAATGAATGTTTGAAGATGATAAGTTGATGATCATCAAGTTGCAAAAGTGAATGCAAGACATTAAATTAGTTAATGTATTGTATTTTCATTGATGTCAACTTGATATGGTTTGATTCTTCATACACATATTATCATAACCTTGAAGATAGGAAGAGACAAAGTTTATGTGGTCGGTAAAACATAAAAATTCAGTATACACTGAGTGACAGTGAACACTGAGCAGTTCACAGTGTATACCAAGCACAACAGTAACTGAGCAAGTGTATACCAAGCACCATAGTAACTGGAATTAATGACCGAGCATAACTGAAGTTGATGATCGAGCATATCTGGAGTTAAAGAACAACAAAATTGCTTAGCTGACAGAGCTACACTTTAGGGATTGACTGATTGATTTTTTTATTTTCAATGATCAGTTAAACTAAAGCAAGGAAGGAGATTTGAAGCACATTTTATTCATAGTTACCAAGGAGAGATTTACGGAATAAAACTAAAGGAGAGCTTTATGGGATAAAGAAAAGCATGGCAAGTTTTACGGAACAAGAAGAGGTCTATGACAAAAACAAGGAGATTGAGCAGCTAATCGTGTCTATATAAAGAGATAAGGAATTCATTATCAAAAAAGGGGATGCTGAATATATTTTGTGTTGAGATAGAATTCTTCATACAAATTTGATCATATAGGTTGAAGAACAAAGCCAAGGAATTTTGTAGACACCGAGCAACAGAGGACATAGCATTCACCGAGCATAATAAAGAAAGAAAGAAAATTAATTGAAGTGTATATTGATCAAAGAGGTATTATAGAACTAACAATAGATCTGATTATTTGCAAATCAAAGTTGCATTTTCAACAAATCATTTACTGTATCAGTTTAACCATTGATTCAGAAAATATCTTAACCGAGTGGGATTTAATAGTCTTTATTGTATTGAGATACTCGAGAGTATCAAAAGGTTTTTCTTGTTGACAACATAGTGAGTGCTAGGTCAAAAGACAAACTGTTGGTTTTAAATCCTCTAACGAGGTCGCACTTAACAGTGTGTATTGTAACCTTTAACAAGGTTGGCTCTTCACCTAGCTCACTTCAGAAGAGTGAGAATATTTTGGGTAACCGGTCCTAGGTGGTTTTTCCCATATTGGATTTCCATGTTAAAATCTATGTGTCAAATGTGTATATGTGATGAAGGGTGCTCCCCTTAATGCCACAAACACATAACAGAAACAGAGAAGCAACAACAATTTGCAAGAACAAAAAATGGGCTTCTTATTATCTCCACAAATGTGGAATTACAAACTTTCAGAATTACAATATGCAAAGCCACATGGGCATTCCCCTTACAATATTATGTAGGACAAAGCCTTGAATTATTACCCAGATCTCCCAGAACTTCCCTAGACAACACTACGGGCCTTCTTTATATAGGCAATTTCCACCGCCCGAGAAGGTTCCAGAAATCTAGCCATTAAGGCCGACTACCCTTAGCATTTAATTATTTTTCACTTTTAT
>MU227380.1:1023246-1037248 GCA_018584345.1 Thuja plicata | reverse complement strand
GATACCGAAACCCTAAAGGGGAAAACCCTAAAGAATAATAAGTTGCCTAAGTATAACTTAAGCATAGAGTATAATAGACTAATAATTAAATGATTTAATTATTAGCTATAATATGACTACTCTAACATCCAATACTAGCACACCCACTAAATGTAAAGTGCAAGCAATAATACAGATTCTATTGGCTAGACATTTTCAAATTACAAAGGAAACTAAGATCAAACATTATGCAGCACTAGAACATTCAATTACTTCCATGCAAACCATATAGAGATATTCTTTGAGCATCCAACATCATTCCCAAATACATAATTATATTTTCATGTCCATCCAAGCTACCAAAACCATTCTCAAACAAACTTCTTCATAATTGGAAGGTCGGGAAATACAGTTATGAAACACATCACAATAAAAACACTTGTGGTACACTTCATTATAAAATTATGAACTAAGAAGCTGCACAAAAATTATAAGTATTCCCTTAAAGCTACAATATTAGAAACATCAATGTGGAGAAATGTAAAGCATTTTTTGGACCACTCTTAACAGACACCCAAACTTCCAAGACACTACATGTACTAAAGACATATGCAACAACACCAAGGACCTGAAAAATATAGGAGTACAATTTCCATAACACATACTGTCTATGTTTCAAATTGCAAGACCATAACATCAAATGTAGAGGAATGAGAGCATCCTTTTAGACAACCAGCAAATCTCTTTTTTGCAATTTCACAATTTAACATCTTGCAATGACTAAAACACCTCTGTAGCAACAATTTCTCACTCAAGAGAAACAAGAGAGATACCATAACATCATGTATCATCACAATACCATCAACACCATTGTCAAGGTTATAATCCTCTTTTGGATACTTCTAATCCTCATCTTAATGTGATATCATCTTTGTTGACAACCAACATTCTCATGCCACCAAACATGAACCTTCACGTCATCTCTCATTTCCATCTTTGAACTTCAGTGCATCATTATCAACACCAATGTTTATATCCAACACTAATCTATTATCTCCATCTTTGATCTTCAACACATGATTATCAAAACGAATGAGATTTGACATCCAACATTACATTGCATTAACATAGCAACACTTCTAATCAACAACACAACTGAACAACATCTTCTAGCAATGAAAACATCAAAAACCCATAGCAATACAACTAAACAACAAATGCAAAAGTAATGACATCATCAACAATCTATAGACAACATTAGCACAACATATCGTATAACTTCTCATGAATGACAACACCATAGAACAACAATGCTAGGAGATGACATCATATAACAACTCTTGTTATCTCTATTTCACAATCATCTCTATTTCACCCCACTTATATGTAATCATGTTTATCCACCATCTACTCCTTATTCTTGCACTTGAATTTATGCTTACTCCCTTACATTCATCTCTTTAGTGGAATTATCATCTCCCCAACTATGTTCATTTTTATGCCACTTTGGATTGATTATCCTATGTACGAGAATGAACTTGATATTTTATTTTAAAATTTTAAATTTCAACATTATCATCCCTTCCTATTAGTTATTTGAGTCAACTTAACACACATTTGTGTGACATGTTATATTTTGGTATTTAAAGTTAATTAGTACATGCTAACATAAGAATAATTTTTGCACACTTCAATTTCTAGAAGGAGAAAGGAATTAGATATACATTATTGTTGGCATTATGATAAGTTTTGGAGGTGATATGCAGAGCGGTCATGAGTGGATGCATAATTGGTTGTCATTGATAGCAATGTATTCAATTATCTTGATTACAGTTATCGGTAAGAATTGTCCATGATCGGTAAAGGAAATATCAACTATGTATGTTGACTAGTGTTCAAGAAGAACAATATTAGACAGATTGTGGTAGCGGTCGAGTTGAGTAAAGATTCAGATGTTGCGATCAGAGATACAATATGTATATGGTATGAGGAATCTATGTTTCCAACCACAACTCATTTGGTTGAGTGGTGATAGAGTTTTTAGTGTCACAACCACTAAGACAGATGGAACTCTTATGTTCTTGATCAACGGATCGGTAGATCACAGATCGGTGAGTGTTAAAGTATGTGTGATCATTTCTAATGATTTGATGATGTGGAATAAAGGTTATACATCCAATGTATTGGTATTTACGAGATTGATACAAGCATTTAAGACAGATTTAAGGTGCTACATCAGAGAAGTCAAAACGTGTTTGACTACCTTGGAGATACAAACTATGGATCTTATCTTGACCTAACGCAATCATGATAAATCATTTCTTTCATCAAGATTATCAAATTGACACATGGCACTATCTCAGGAAAGCAATTTGAAGATCACTTTTAGGTCGGTGCAAGTTGTTTTTATATAGGAACTGGTCATATTGAAGAAGTTGTTGTTGCAAGAGTTGGTTTGGGTGATTAGGGTTTTGTGATGTCAAGTAGAGGTTACAATCATATTTTCAAATTGGAAGGTCATGAATTGAAGGAGCAGAGATCAGTATAGCATCAAGAAGGAAAGGAGCTAAAAGGATCTGATAGGCAACCAGTGTCATTCTACAGATCAACAATCTTTGTGTTCCCTAACAGTTGTAGTAGGTCAAATCCTCTAATAGGGTGAACTTTAACAGGTTCTTATTTGTAAATCCTTTAACAGGGTAGCTTCTTAATTGAGGTGTGAAATCCTCTAGCGAGGTAGATCTTAGTTGATCTGTTTGTACTCCTAACATTGTACTAATCACTCTTAACAGGGTCAACCCTCAGAAAGGGTATTTGTAGCTCCTAATATGGCAAACTTATTTACTGTAGTATTGGGCTTGTGGGTGACATCCCCACCGTGGTTTTTTCCCTCTAACAAGTGTTTCCATGATAAAATACTTGTGTCATGTGTGTTAAAGTTGTGGATGCTTGATATTGTTTACTATTATTTGTTTATTTCATTCATATGCTTTGTGGTTTGGAAGTTGCTAGTTTAGTTAATCAGATTGGTGGTTGAATTAGGTCAATACCTATTTGTACTGATTCACGCCCCCCCCCCTCAGTCACAAGGTTTCCAACAATTATCTCCATATAGGCTACCTACATGTTTGTACATGATGTCTTTGATATCATTTCTCACCATTAAATTACCTTGACGAGGAGGTTGATTTAGGAGATCATGTTCCCTATTGACTTGAGAATCTCCTAAAGATGCTCACAAATATCATATTGACCACACTCAATTAGCAAAAAAGTGGAGACAAACTGGTTTTTTGAGACATCATCCTATCATATCATTCATGTGTAGCATGGTTCACACATTTGAATAATATCCGACATGAATTTAAGATAATCAGAAGTGTAGAGTTTTTTGTATATGTAAAAAGTCTTATATAACTTACCAGTAATTCAAAACCCTTAACAATGATAAATTAATTCTACATATCATAATGTCATCTTTTCATCTTCGATTCCCCTCATTTAGTTACCATATTTATAATTCTACCCAATTATTTAATCTAAATAGATTTATACTCAATAATTACACTTATGTAATTGACCTAAATTTATTTAGGTGGTGCATTTATTTTCTTTTCAATAGATTCAGTTTTCATTTATAAAAACTACCAAGAATCCACGGCTAGCTTGCAACATAAGAATGTGTTTATATTTTCCAACCATAAAGGACAAGCAAAATTGATCATATTGAATCAACGCCAACATTGCAAAGTAAAAATTGTACATTTTTAACCTCCGAGAAGAAAAAATCCATAAGAAGCTGCTTTGATAGATATCTCAAGGTACAATTTAAGCCTCTCCATAAGAAGGAAGGTCTTTGAAGTTGACTTGCAGAGCTTTTATTTTAGTTATAAAAAAATTAAGCCTCTGCAGATACGATGCAAAACAATCTAATTTAGGTTGTTACCAAAGCCCCAAAGCCTTATTACAACTTGACCCAATTCCCTCAAAACAATGAAGGCCTAATGCAAATAATAAGCCATACAGCTAAGGGAAGAAGGGGGGATGGGGGAATCCTATTTAGGCTTGAAATTTGATTTGATTTGCTCAACTTCACCCCCAGTAATATGAAATGCCTTACTCAGCACTGCATCATCAATGGCAGGAGTAGATCCAAACAGGGTAACTGGAATAGACTGAGTTCCAGGCAGCTGGCTGTTAAAAGCTGTAAGCACAGCAGCTTTACCTTTTCCAACATTCCTTTGAAAATGCACCAATCCTTTTGGAAACACAAAAACATCGCCCTTTTTCACAATCTGAGAATATAACATATTACCTGTGGTAATGAATCCAACTTCCAGAGCGCCCTTCAAAACAAAGATGATTTCAGTTGCACGAGGGTGTGTGTGAGGTGGGTTCACACCTCCTGGAGCGAAGTCTGCTCTGCCCATAGATATTCCCAATGTATTTAGCCCTGCAAATTTGAGTACATTTGCAGCTGTTACATTGGATCCCACTGAATTATTTGTTGATCCTTCCATGGCCAGCCCTGAAAACTTGAAGTCTGAGGCATTTACTTTGCTGGATTCTTTGCATATGAATCCATTCACTTTCGCAGTGCCTGTGAAATAAGCAATAAACAAATTTAGATGGTAAGAGCAGAGAATTTTAGGAGTAAACCCTTGAGAATAGACTAAAAAAGTCATTCAAAACCCATTATAAGGTTGGGAATGATTATGATTAGACATGTTGAGCCTCATAATTGTACATAAACAGGATAAAGTTGAACACACTTTTCACAAAGTTCAGACCAAAAAGAGTGGAATCTTGTTTCTTATTTGCAATTTATTTGGAAGTTATTTTTTAAAACTTTTTGGATTTGCTTATCTAATGATTTCATAGATTGAATAATTGGTTTCTGAAGTAGGTAGAATGATTAGATCTGATTTGTTTTAAGTTTGATTAGCATTAAGATAATATTTTTGAAAGACTGTGTGAATGGATAGTTCAGGATCTCGATCTAGACCTTAAAGAGAATGATACCAGTAATTATATACCATCGGGATTTTGGATCTTCAGATATAATGATTATACACCTTCTGAGTTTTATGTGTTTAGATATGCTTATGATGAATAGGTTTAGGGTCTAGATGAATTGATAATATTTGGTTTACTCCACAGATTAATCACCAGCTTTAAGAGTCCAAAGGATAAATGGATAGATCATAGAAGCTATATTGGATCTTCTTCCAAAACCCATGAGAATGATCGTTGTGATTATAATACCCTTAAATTTAGAGTTTAAGATGCAACGGTTGTATCTTTACAACAGGATTACTGCCCACATAGGTTTAGTTTGATCCTGGAAATTTCAGTATAAATTATATACATTCTGGGTTTTATGTGTATAGATATACTGGTTCTTATAATGAATAGATTTAGGGTCTTAGATGAATTGACAAGATTTAATTTACTACACAGCTTAATCACCAGTTTTCAGAATCCAAAGAATATATGGATAAATCATGGAAGCTATATTGGATCTCCTTCCAAAAACCATGAGAATGGACATTGTGATTATAATACCCTTTTAGATTTTACGGTATAACGGTTATATCATTACAGCAGGATTAGTACCCACATAGGTTTAGTTTGATCCTGGAAAAGTCAGGATACAGAAACTAGAATATACAATGCATACATTTAATAACAGAGCAGATCTTTTGAAGGCTTCTAAGAAGGGAAACTCCTAACCAGATTGGGGAATGGCTTGTTTGTGGCCTTAATTTTTAAGAAGAGACTATCTGGGTTTTCAACATTGAAGAGGATTGGTTACACTAGGCCACAAGTTGGCCTCTGCTCTTAGCCTGTTAGAGATTTTAACAGAACAAAGCTTACAAATAATAAGTAAACATTATGTTTAAGCCTTAAATCTCAGCAAGTCAAACACCACATTCTGCAAACTTGTTTGTTATGGCTCAATTAGGGAAGATGCTTCACTCAAATAGTGTTCACCAGAAAGTTATTTTCCTTCTGAATGCAGAGTCAAATAAGCACATGAACAGGGTTCTGTGACTATGAAGAATCACTCAATGAATTTTAGAAAGAAATCAGTACTTTTAAACTTACCTGTGGCCAAGTCAGCTACACAGAAATCCTGTAAAGGATCTGGGTCTGCAAATGCAGTCATCATCATCAAGGTGAGTGACACCCAGAGAACATGAAGACCAGCCGTTTCTTTCATCCTTGCCATTCTGTCTTACACAGGAAATACACCCAAAGAAGTTGCTAGCAGAAGTGAACTATTGGAAGAGGGGGTATTAAAGGATGATGCTTCAAGGTAACGAGGAGCCATCCAGTTTTAAGGGGAGATTTTGACTTGGCTGTTCAAAATATTTGGAGAGTGCTTTATTATATTGCACGAGTTGCTTTACTATGTTTAGGTGTAAAAAATATCAAAAGAGTGCTAATATTCCAAAGATGTGTTTTAATCATATTTAATATTCCTATGCAATTTCTACGCTGTCATTGCTGAAATCACAAAGATGTGTTTTAATCATATTTAATATTCGTATGCAATTTCTACGCTGTCATTGCTGAAATCAATGCAATTTACATTTTTCTTTGTTGACCTACCCGTCGAGTTGGAAATTTAACGGTGTCTCTGTCCTTATCCAAGGAATTTGAAAAACTAAGCTCATGTCTTCATCCTTATCTTGACTTAAGGGTGTGTTTGATAAGGATTAGGAAAGTAAACCCTAATCAAATAAGGGTTTACATCATTTCACAAGGTGTGGACATGAAGTGATTACTTGGTTTTCTCTTTTTTAATTAGTAATAAGGGTAATATTAGTATGTGTAAGAGGAGGATTGTGGTCACAGGATTAATCTATATATTAGTAGGAACAATATGATTAATAGGCTCCCACCTATCTATAGGTTGTTCAATACAAACAGTGAATTGCCAACTTTAGGCGAGGAAACTTGCTAGAATATGGTCATCAAAGAGCACCACAATTTTGAGATGAGGTCAAAGGTGGTCAAGAGAGCTAAGACCATCCACGGGGAACATAATCCAAGGAATCTTGCATTTGAGAGCCTTGAGAATGAGATCCACAATCTGATCTAGGGGATTGACCATGACCATTTCTAAGCCCAGGAGATGGGGAGGAAGCAGGAGCTAAGACTCCAACAACCATGTAGGGAACATTACTTTAGTGGTCAAGAAGCTCATATAGATATGTAACTTTGGGAGATTGTACTTGGATTACATAAGCGCATTAGAGAAATTGTGATATTGCTACCAAGGTTCAACTGTGTAGTTTTTGAGTCAAACTCATTGACCCATGTGTTCAAGAGTAGTGGTTCACAAGAACCCATCTCTCATGAGAATGGATGGAACACTTAGCACTCATTGCATCTAGGTGATGCTCATAGAGGTGAAGCATTGAGCCTTCTTAGGAGGTCACCCGTCCCAGTACAACTCAAACTCAAGCATGCTTAACCACGAAGTTTCCTCCAAGTTTCAACTCACTTAGCTTGCTACTCCATTTGCAAAACATTAGAGCAAATCACAACTTTAGTGTATAAAGAATTTATTATCAACTAAACAATCAAAATATAAAGCTACATTTTTGTATTTCCATATATTGAAAGAATTTTCCACCCTAAAATAATGACAATCTTGGCAAATTCGAATAGGAGACAAGGTCATTCATCTAACAACACCATATGCGATGTGAAAGGGTGAAGTCATAAGGCTTGAAGAAATCATGTATTCGACTTAAACATCTTGAGTGAGCTAGAATATAACTAAAAATATGCTTGAGAGGCTCTAATTAGACAAAAAAGGGGATAACAAGGTTTTGAGCTCTAGAATATAACTAAAAATATGCTTGAGAGGCTCCAACTATGAACATAAGGACATTCATATGTCATTTGAAGCAAAAAAAAAAAAAGAGAGAGAGAAAGATTTCAATGACATAATCAATTTAAGGGCACTTAAAGCTAGATTTTGCACTTAGGTGCTACATTAATTCTTCAAAAGTTACATTAGTTTACAAGTCCACTATAGCTACATTGACATTGCATGATTGGTTCTTTTGTGACATATCCTCTATTAAATAACCTTAAGTTCGACACCACCCCTTGTCTACCTTCACCCTCTACCTACATCCTTCCTCTTGTTCCTCCTTAAGTTTGTCTTGTCTCCTCTTTCTTTCCTTTATCACCCTCCTCTTTCTCCCCTCTTTTCCTATTCAATCCCGGTCTTCAACATTTTTGCTCCTAGCCTATAATGGTGCTCTTCTCATTTCCATTATCATCACTCTTAATGTTGGTCTCTCCTATGTCATCTATCTATCCAATTGTGTTTCATTTATTTTTTCCTGTACCCGTTCTCTCAAATTAGGTTGAATGTAAGTAGTTGGACAAATAAGGGGATTGGAAATATATTGGGGGATATGGAAGGTGGATGAGAAGGGAGAGAGGAGATTAAAAATATGATATAGCTAATGCAAAGAGGAGGTACACGAATAGACAAGTGAATATGAGCTTGATAAAGTGAAAGAAGAGACATAGATGACAAAGACAAATTGATGATGAAAACCTTTGACCTATATACATCTAATCACTTCCATTACATATGGCTTTTTCATTAATATATTATGAACGCCATACATTAATTCAAAAGGTCTATTTTGATTATTTGGATATTAGAAAGATCTTCTCAAATCTTCTAGGTAATAAAAACAATATCTTACCTATAATCAATGTTCACAATATGGACATCATGCTAAAATGATTCCTCATTGAGGTAAATATTTTTGTTTAGGTGTGAAAAAATAGGTTTCTTTAATTTGATTCACACCCATGTTAGGGTTTAACGTAGGACTTCCATTTAGTGAAAATAAAAGATAGGTTGAGACCTTCACCATCTAATCAAAAGACCAAGTAACGATAAAGCAATAGAAACAAAGCAATATTCAAGTTAAATTTGAAAACCGAAAATCCATGATGATCACATTTGAAAAATAAGAAAATGAAGAAAACCATAAGAAAAATTGTTGTAGTTCTATAGATCAAATTCACCAAATGAAAAAGAATTTAAAATAAACAACATTAAAACAGCTATAAAATAATGAATATAAGACATATTCTATTATATTATACCATTAAAAAAACATGCTATAAATCTTCATAAATATTTATAATTAAAAATTTATATTACAAAATATTAATCCGTATATTTCAACAAATTCTACACATAATTATATACATTCACAAATTATTTTGACCTATATGCATTTTAAACACTTCTCATGAATAAAAAAATTCAAAAAATAGAAAATGCATGAAAGATGGTGCTCTTTTTTTCATTTTTTATTTTATTAATATATTCCCACTTTTATCATTATAGGGTAGGTTGTATCCTTAATGCGCTGTCGGAGTAGGTAGGCTGGCTTGCGTGCCAGCTCAATTCATCTAAACTTTTCGCTTCAAATTTATTTTTTATTCAAATCTTTTTTTTTTAATATGACAGTTTAAATTCACACCTTAAAGACATGGAGCCGTTATGTTAAATTGTTGTAGTTTAAACCTTTTTGAGATTTTTTCAAGCCACGTGGCATAAAGAAGCCACATTGGATCATCCATTCTTATTGTAGGATAAGAATATGAAAGTAGGTTTCTCACTATAATTTGATTGTGTGTTTTATAGTTAATGAGATTAAGTATTTTTAAAATTAATCTATTTAAAAATATTTGATATTTTAGATTATATGAGTTTGGTTTTTGTATTGATAGACGTTTTTTTAATAAATTTTGATTGGATTATTACAGATAGGTTGAACTTCTTTTAAATTTTGATTGGATTATTATAGATAGGTTGAACTTCTTTAGTGAAGAGTTAAGGACTCGGAACATCCATCCTCTCAAATTTATCTCAAACATGATCTCAAACTCATTCTTATGATGTTAAAGCCCTATATTCAACAATTGTTTTTACTAATTTATTAGGGTGAGAAAAGAATTGCAATTTATAAAATATTAATAATAAATGATTTCATAGAAAGTGATGATTATTAAATTCATTTAAATATATTAAGTTTAAAAAACATAGTATGTTTGTTGGGGGATTCTTATTATGTAAAGATTTTATTTTAAAAATGGAGATGATATTGAAGGATTGAAGTTTAATTGGTAGAATTCAATTATTGAAGATGAGTGCATACTTTTTATTACATCATTAGCAAGATTCAAATATGTCATAGCTATCATTGAACTAGGTTTAAATATGTCATAGCTATCATTGAACTAGGTTCAAATTTTAGATGACTTTAAATGATTAGATTCATCTATTCAGAACTTAATTCTTTTAATTTGAATATATGCTCTTTATAAAATATAAGATATCCATGAAAATAAAAGTATATATTTTTAATATAAATAACTTTAGTTTAAATATATACTTCATCATAATATTAAACATTTTATTTAAAAATAAAAAAAATTATACTTGTATATCTTAATTATTTAAAAAATATATTTAATTAATAAAATATAGATTTTAGTGGAAGCATGATCCTAATGTTTGTGAAATAATTTCACCTCAATTCCAAATTTAATATTGGGTGCATGTTTTCTTTAATGATCTTACCCACTTTCCCTTAGAAATATGTAATGTCATTTTGGGTGTACTAATGTATAACTAGGTAAATTGTAGAGCTTTTATGTAAATGTGTTTTTGGTACATTTAATATTGAAGTTAATTAATATGCATAGATGAAATATACTTTAGTCTTCATTCATTATTTGAAGTAAATTTATGTTTTATATAGGTTATATTATTTTGATAGTTAAATTTAGTTTTTTAATAAAATATATATAGATTTGTGTATATATACATATATATATTTATTTTTGGTATATTTAGTTCTAGTTTATTTATTTATATTTTCTTTATATAATTAATTTATATGTATTTTTATAACATCTATACATCTACTTTCATGCCGATATTTATTATTTGAATATAAATTGTAATTTTCTTTCAAAATAGATATGTAAATGAGAGGCACCTCACAATCATAAAGTGACCCCTTCTAATTTAATTATTTGACTATTAATTGTAATTTTCTTCCAAGATAAATATGTAGATGAGAGGGACCTTACTATCATAAACAGACGCCTTCTAATATAAAGTTAAAAATAAAATAGGTTGGTTGATCTTCTTCACCTTTCTACCTTGAACCAAGTAAATAAATTCTGGTATGATTTTATCTTATTTGCTAGTATTTTAAAAATAGTGCACTCAATTTCATAGTTGAAGAATCATTATTAAACATTCAAGTTTTATTTTATTTGGGGGCAATATAACATTAAGTAGTGACTCACTTCAATTTGGTGGACTAAAATAGTTAAAATCCTCATCTTAGATGCTTGCTTATTGTTTTCAGTATTGTTTGATTTCAATATGTTGACTGTGACACAATAATGAAGGATTCACAATACAAACTTTTTTATCTATCACGTTTATTTTAAAGTATAAAATAATAAGCCTAATTTAGTTTCTATCTCATAATATTTGATTGATAACATTCACTCTAGTAAAATTTTCAAATTATAATTAATCTATTTTTCCATGGGTATGAACTACTCATCTAGATCTATGATATTTTTCTTATTACTTTTATTTTTACTTAACTAGTTAAATCTATTCATACCTTTGATTGAGCTAAATGGAGGCACCCTACTCCATTGATGTGCTCATTTGATACTAAGATGTGGATACTCTCGTTAAACACACCAATATGATTACCCAAAAAAATTCTAAATAGATGATTGATAAGCTAAAATGAATTCTAGATGAAAATCTAAATGCACGCTATTGGATTGCTATATGCAAGAGCTAAGCTAAATATGCAATAAGATTACATTATATGAAGGAGATACTAAATAAAAATCTACGAGAGACTATGATTGCAATATGAAAGCTCTACACTTAAATTGGCATGATAACACTACAAAATGATGGTTTACAAATGCATGAGGAGAGACTCCTATTTATAGATATTTGGAGAGAAATGGATGGTTGAGATTTGAATTTGAAATGGAGGGGTAGGATTCATTTTGATTGATGAGGTGGATGCCAACTAAGCAAGAGTGGTTGACCATGAAAGGTGATGTGTTGCTCACACATGTGTGAGCAACCTTGGGTGGATAGGCAATAAATCCCAAGTGGGAGACAAGTGTAAGAGTAGGGTGGCTCAAGGAGGCTATAGGGGACAAGTGTGTAAGAGGAAAAAATGAGTATTTATGAAAGGTTGGTGAATTTGAATTTTTTATTTGTGCTCACATGTATGAGACAAATTTACAATTAGAAGCAAAATTTAATACAGTTAGGAATGATGGAATTAGACTATGTAATCAATGATTAATTAGTGAGTAGATTTTAGGAGGATTTATACGTTTTAGGCTAGAGATTAGTTTAATTAATTTAGAATCAATTAAACCATAGGATTAAGGGTAAAGTGGAAATATTAAATTAATTAAAGTAACTAAATATTGGCTAGGGAAAATAATGCAATTAATTTAATAAAATGAATTATACTATTAGGCTAAAGGGGAAATAATATAATTAATTATATTATGTGGCTAGAATGTTAATTAAATAAATAAAATTTAATTAATTACAAGGTTCATGTTAGTATGAATTAATAAATTCATAAAGGGACAATTTTAGGCATCTACATTTTGCCTCTCTTTGATGCAGTGCTTAAAAATTGATGGCAAAATGGTCAGTGCTTCCCTCGGGATTTGTGACAAGGGACTAACCGCCTCTTGTGGATTCTATAAGTCTAGTGGTTGTATCGGGCATTAAAAAGTTGATCTTTTAGTGCAACGACAACCACACTTGTAACAAGTGGTATCAAAGCTTCATCACGGGTTTGAATCCCCTCGAGTAACGCTGAGGGGGAGATTGTTGGCAAAATGGTTAGTGCTTCCCTCAGGATTTGTGACAAGGGACTAACTGGCTCCTTTGGATTGTATAATTCTAGTGGTTGTATCATACATTAACAAGTTGATCTTTTGGTGCAACAACAACCACACTTGTAGCAAAAATGGCATCGTGTCAAAGAGGAGAAGAAGATGCCCCAATAGGGAAGGTGGAGGTCAAGGAGGTCACAGTGAATTAACGACGATGGAAAGGGTATGCCCCTCAAGAAATTGGCATGAAAAATAAAAATCACGGAAATTTCTTGAGAAGGAAAGGAAAAGATAAAAACAAGGCTAAGAAGGAGTAAGTCAGTTTGCATGGTCAATAGGGTGATAGAACAAGGTACAAATTGGTCGAGAAAGAGATAAAAGACCAATGAGAGGGTACACAGAGGCTATGGGGGACCTAAAAGGGGTCATTTGTGCACTCTCAATACAAAGAAAAGGAACTTTGGGTAGAAGGTGATGGTGAATCCACATGAGAGGGGGCCAATTGGGCAAGCCTGTGCAATGATATAAGTGGTCAATAGAGTATGGGGATGTGTAGGTACCCTATCCTAGTTTTTCAATTCCTAGATTAGTGTACAAGGTCATTTATTAGGGTATTAAATGGGGATAAAAGTTTGGTAGCTCATAGGTTGGCTAAGAGGAGGGCATGAGAGGAAAAGTACTATAGGGGATTATACTTATAAGTTGTGCCTGAGAGATGTAGAGCGCCTTCTTTTGCTGAGAGGAACTGGTAAGATAGGACAAGGAGAGGAGGCTATGTAGCTTCAAGAGGATTAGTTGGCATAAGGGCACCATAGGAACCTAGAGGAGATAGAGATGATGGTGGGAATAGATCCACTAGCTCAGGGAGAAGCAGCGTTGGATAGAGTCCCACACATGGGGCTCATTTTTTTGGCACTGATATACTATGGACACACTTTTTTTTTGGACACACACACACACACACATATATGTGTGTGTGTGTGTGTATAATATATATACATATATATGTGTATATGTACACACACACAAATATACAAATATGCATGTATACATATAT
>MU227380.1:888896-1017533 GCA_018584345.1 Thuja plicata | reverse complement strand
TTGAGATGTCTATGTTTGGAGAGATCAAGTTCTTTCTTGGTCTACAGATCATTCAACAAAGTGAAGGTATTTTCATTACACAGTCCAAATACATCAAAGAGGTCATGAAAATATTCAAGATGGAAGAATCCAAACCAGTTGGAACACCAATGGCTACTAGATGTAAATTGAAAAAAGAAGACAAGACAACAGAGGTAAATTAGACTTTGTACAGATCAATGATTGGAAAACTCATGTATGTTGTACACACTAGACCAGATATTACACATGCAGTGGGAATTGTTGCTAGATTTTCTGCAAACCCCAAGGAATCACATATGATTGTTGTGAAAAGAATTCTAAGATATCTAAAGAATACTGAGGAATTCATCTTATGGTATAGAAGAGAAGGAAAATTTGAACTTAAGGTGTTTATCGATGTTGATTGGGCTGGAAATATTGATGACCAAAAGAGCACAACTAGAGGAGCAATCTTTATGGGTGACAAACTTGTCACATGGATTAGAAAGAAGCATGGATGCATCTCACAGTCTACTGCAGAAGTAGAATATGTTGTTGTTGCTGCAAATTGCTCAAACATTGCATGGATCAAATAGTTGCTGGAAGGTATGCATATAAAGATCTTAGAACCAGTGACTATCTATTGTGATAACACCAGTGCAATAAACATTCCAAGAATCTAGACATGCATGCAAAATCTAAACACATTTCCATCAAGTATCATTACTTAAGAGAACAAGTTCAAGAAAAAGAGGTCATACTTGAGTATGTGCAATCAAAAGAACAATTAGCTGATATCTTCACCAAGCCACTACCCAAGGATACATTTGAGTACTTGAGAAAGAGACTAGGGGTCAAACCCTTGTCTACCAGTCAGTAATATGACTAAAGGCTACATCAGCCTACATATTCTCAGAATATCATTCATGTTGGTGCAAGAAAAAAAGATGAACTTCAAAGCCACATCTATATACAACAGGTATATATCATAACCGAGCACCAGAACATACTGATGCATTGCTGATGGATAAGGGAAATTCAAGGAATATATTATGGATGGAGAGAAAAGATCACTTGACATTAATGTCAAATATCTATAAGATATTTTTTTTGGCATTGATGTCAAAGGGAGAGAGATCCATATTATCACATTCTGGAAAAGAGAAAGATTATCTATTAACAGATTGCTCCAACAGGGAGAGATTATATCCTTAGGGAGAGAAAATTGTATGAAAGTTTATACAAAGGGAAAGTTGCTAAAAAGGGACATAGACATCATAAAAGAGAGAACAGGCAAAGGAGAGAAATTAACAGAAGAAAAATATTCAACACATCAGAAAGTAAAAGCTGTAAGAATCAAATCTAAGCTAAAATAGAGCTTACCGAAGTTCAGACATGTATCGGTTGACAAAAAGGAGAGATTGGTAGTTTGATGAATCTCAACAATTGTATTTCATATTGTATTAGAAATAGTATAGTGTGATAATATAAGTTTGTTGCCATCAATTCCAAAGGAAGAGATTGATGACATATAACTGATTAAATGTTTGATAATGTTAAGTTGAAGATAATGCAAGCATTAAATTAGTTAATGATTTGTAATGTCATTGATGTCAACTTGATATCATCTATACGATCATGTACATAATGCCAAAGACTTTAGAGAATCAATGGAACAAAGGTTATGCTTTCAACAATGCATAAATGTCAAGTATTCACCAAGTGACAGACAACACCGACGGAGTGCACACCATCAGTAAAGGCAAATAAGAAAAGTCACAGTGATACCTGACAAGCAAAAGACAACATTTCCTGACAAAGAAAAACCACAGGATGCCCGATGAGCTGAAAGTAGAGTTCCCCAACGGACGGAGAACCCGAAGCTAACTGGAGTCACGCCGATGGAACTGACAGTTGTAACCGACAACTAACTAAAGAGTTGACCGACAAAATAGAGAGTTTAGGAAACGACAAAATATCTAGCTGGCAAGAGCTAAAGAAAGTCTTAACTAGTTGTTTTCTTTGTTTTATTCGACTAGAGTTAAGTGATTGATTTAAAGTAGATTTGTACAGTTGGCATAAAGATAACTACGAGATAAATCAGGAGTTATGCTTTAAATCAAATTTTCTGGACTATTTTTCACGCCAATAATCAAGAATCAAGAATCAAGAAACAGTGAATATCATGTCTATATAAGAGACAAGCTTAATTCCTTTCCATATGCATGGGGAAGGGGAGTGAATAGAAAGAGGATGTTGAAAAGAAACTGATGAAGAAGAACTTCATACAGTCCTGATCAATCAAGCTGAAGTAGAGTCGAGGAATTTTGCAGACACCAACTAACAGTGAACATAGCATCATAGAGCAGAAAGTATGGAGCACAAAAAAATTGAATTGATACATTGATCAGAGAGGTAATGTACTTAAATAGATTTGAAAAATCTGCAATTCAAGTTGCATTAGACAGGTCATTTTGTTTCAGTTTAACCATTGAAGCATCAAGTCTCTTAACAGAGCAGGACTTAACAGTCTTCTATATATTGAGTTACATCCCAAGGAGTGCCAAAAAGGTTGATTCATGAAAGTAGCATTAGATATACCCGATGCCTATTGAAAGTCTAAGAGAGAGGCTAATTCAAGGATGGCAACATTAGATGCCCGATACTAAGTGACAACCTATATGTGTAAAATCCTCTAACAAGGTCACACCTAACAGTGTGTTTGTAACCTTTAACAAGGTTGGCTCTTAACAGGGCTCACTTTAGAAGAGTGAAAATTTGGGGTACCGGTCCTAGTGGTTTTTTCCCTTAACAGGTTTTCCACGTTAAAAATTCATGTGTTATGTGTGTATGATTCATTTCTTTATTGTTCTGTATCTGACATAGTTAACACTGGATCTATTGGTATACTCTGCATATTTACTGCATTTCGGTAAATAGTTATACTGCTTATCGGTAATCAAGGAGAATAAGGACAGACAAGGTAAACCGACAGATAGTTAATCATTATAAGTATTTCATGGCATGCATGTTGTAGGGACATAATAATATGAGGTTTATTTGATTGGTGGTTAGAATAAGGATAAGTTTTGAGGCCACTGATTCACCCCCCCTCTCAGTTATTACTAACAATATATATACACACACACACACACACATGTGTGTGTGTGTATATATATATATATATATATATGTATGTATATATATATGTGTGTGTGTGTGTGTGTGTGTATATATATATATATGTATGTATGTATATATACATACATATATATATATGTGTGTGTGTGTGTGATGGACGTTGGACTATTCTATTCTATGCTGAGAATTTATTGTGATTATTGATGATGCATGACAATGATTCTATATGTTATGTGTCTATGTGTATGCTCATATGATGATTATGCATGATTATGATGATGTATAATATGATGATAGACTAACACTTGTGATGCAAGGTGGATTATATATGATTTTATGAGATGCATATGATGTAGGATGAATGGATTACCTATATAAGATGTTGACATGTTTTTGGTGCAGATGTATGTGCATGTATGTTGTGATATGGATAGTCTGTGATTCTTATAATGTGATGCGGGATGTTATGGATATAGATGCATAGCGTACTAACATGATTGTGATGCAAGTGAATATGACACTAGCTATAATATTTATGTTGATGGTGTGAGATTGACACGTGATATGTATGTTTATGGTATGATTTTAATGAAATTATATAAGGATAATGGATACAATAATGGACAATGTATAATGAATAAAATTGATTCTACATGAAATGAATGAACAAAAATGAGTAATGGAATTAAATGTAAAATGTAATTACAATATGGTAAATGCAATATTACTATATGGATGGTACTAAAATGAATGTAAAATGAAATTAAGGTAATGAACTAAAATGAATTTCTAAGTGCAAACGACTAAAGTTAATGTTGTAAAGTGCAATGCAATATAACGAAAAAGAAGATGATAAAATGTGTAATGCAATGTATTTAATATGAAGTATAAAATACCAAGTAATAGTGCAATGAATATGATAAAGTGGAATACCATGAATATGAAATGTAAATCAAAGAAATGAGACAAAGTGAAATGTAATGAATGTAATGGATGAATATGCAAATAAAGCATTAAATGAACACATTAAAATAAGTGCAATTATACAATGACACTAATGCAACTAAAAGGAATGTACCTACATGAAAGGAATGCAATATTTTTGTGTGTGCCATAGTACATGGCAGGTATATGGATAGGATGAGGGGGGGGGATAAATAAGAGCCTCTAGGAAAAATGCATATGCAAATACAAAAATGAGTATGCAATTACAAATGCAAGATGGATGGGGGGAAATTGTTGCGTTAAAATGTGGAGAGTATTTCCTAGTTTTGATTTTGCAAGAGGACTTATGCACCATAGGCCATAAAAGCCATGATGATGAGGCTCCTTTGTGTGGACTAGACTCTCAAACAAAAAAGGTTAATCTAGCTATAACATGTTCATTTTTAACCTAGGTGGAACCTAAGCAATGTGACGATATGGGGAAATTTTAATACACCCAAGTCCTTGGCAAGGACTTGGTGGGAATATGCAAAGACTATGCCCCATAAGTACACATACATAACCATGATTGAAGAAAAAACATGTAGGGTCACGAACTGAACAACCAATAAACACACCACAATTCCAAAGGACCACGCCCCATCGTACACTAGTCAAGACACACCAAGATATAGATAGATCAAGGCAACCTCAAGTATGTCTACTGCTAGGACAGAAAATATTAAATCAAAGAAAAAGATCGCATGACCAAGTGGTCATTCAACCCATGTTCTCAACATAAAATAGGATCATGGGATTATAAGTATTAATGATTTCCATTCAGGGAAAAGATGCATCCTTAATGGAAATGATTCATGATGTAGGTCATGATCGCAAATTGACAATATATGTGAGGATAAATGAAAATTGTGAAACAGGATCTCAAGATTTGATTTGATGAATACCATGTGAGGTGGATGTTTCTGATGCACATAATTCAAAATTTCATTGTAATGAGATTAAGATTAATTTGATGAGATAAAAGTGTTGAGATATTGTTTAGATTGTTCATATATGTTCTGGCATTGATATTTTGTCATTGATGTCAACATATTCCTACTGTTGGAGACAATGTTCTTGGTTAGTTCAATAATATGATTATCTCTCTGGTATGGCTAATGTATTGAATATCATATATTGAAAAGATGGTAATGTGTTTGGGTATGTATGTACTTGATTTAGTTCAAGTGGAAGAGGATCGCATGATGATTTGAGTGAGTTATGATGGACATATCAGATACTTCTATTTTGATTATTTTGTGAAAGATGGTGTTTCAATATTTGGATGGGTGTGGATCAGTTTGGAAATACTCTTTGTTGCTAACCTAGTGGTGAGTTTGGGACATGGAAATGTGTCCTCAGCTCATGGTTCATGATTTGGATACTGGCAAGCTATTTTTCTTTTATGAAAGTGGTTATGGTTCAGTGTTCCCGATGAACAGTGCAAAGATGAGTTTGATTCATGAGACAAAGATGTTCTTGTTGATGTCATGTTATTTCATGTTGCTTGATGATGTGTCTGGATAGTGTCATATTCATAATGGTGGAGCACATTGGGTTTTGTGATCAGAATTGAAGATTCCTCCTGTAATGTGTTGTTGATTCTTATTGTTCTTGGTTGACTTGGTGGTGTAGCATGTTGTGATGGATTGTGGCATGATTTATGGATCTGGAGTGTGTTGGAGGTTGTTGTTATGGATCATTGATATGTCTTAGTCGACATTCAATGGATCACATTGAGTATTGAGATGTGATGAATTAATATTTTGTAATTAGGTCCCTGACTGACATAGTTGAGATAAATTGATATAATGTGTATAAATATGTAATCTTTTGTAATTAAAAAGTGTGTGTTGGATCAACAATATTGATGAGAAGAGGAATGCGTGGAATCTTCAATTAAGGTAGATAATTTTTGTACTTCATTTGAATTGTTTTTGCATATCAGAGATGTTGTTTGTGAGTTCGTGAGCTTGGAAAGTATGTCCTCTATGTTTTGAGATTAGAGATTTTTGTAAGGCACTGAGACTTCCTTGGGACTGAGATCCTTGTTGTATTTGAGTAATGAGCTCTAGGTAGTGTGCTTGAATGCATGTGCATTCCCCTTTATAATACTCCTAGTAGGGTATAGTACTTTTAACAAAGTATATTCATCTTGTGGGTTTGATCCTCACCGTGGTTTTTCCCCTAACAGGATTTCTGCATCATAAATATTGGTGTTATCTATTGATTACAGTGTTATGTTCCTACAAGGACCACTTAATCAAATAATTTACTTTTAATTTATTGGGGATATTATAATAGAGATTATAGAAATTCCTTTAATAAACAAGTGCCTAAAAGTAGAACCACAAATATCCTTCCCTTCTCCTCTACCTTTCCACATGATCTTATCTTCCAAGTCAAAAAATGCCACAAGAGTAATTTACCTTAGACTTCCTTCTACAACTCATGAACCCTATCATTTGAAAATTTAGGGGAGATCCAACGTCACTAGCCCTCATGAGAAACCACATAATTTTTTATCAACCACCCAACTCTAGGCTCTAATATTTCCATTAAGGACCCCTTTAAATATTACTCCTCTATCCATACATCTCTCCAAAATTTGAAACTCATCCCCTCTACTGACTCTTCATATTGTATCAAGAATAACAAGTGCTTCACAACTTCTCAAAAAATTCAAAATACCAAATCTTTAGGTAGATCAACGTCCTTCTCAAGAACGAGTTGCAAATTCTTAATAAAATACTTGAATTGGATATAGGGGATTCCCCGTTGCAACCCCTTACTAACCTCAAAAAAACATGTCACCACCCTATTGATAAAAATAGTTTATCAAACAATAGATATGTAGCTAAGAACCTAATTGCACCTATTTCAATAAAAATAAAACCTTAGCATAACCTTGATTAGGTAGTCCCGGGATATGTGGTGATAAGTCTTGTCCATATCTAACTTCAAAACCATTCCCTCTTTCTTCCTAACCTTTATAGAGTGGATAATCTCATGAGAAACAACTACCCCATCCAAAATTAGTCTTCCTTTAAGAAAACCACTTTTTTCTTTCAAAAATAAATGTATGAGAAACATTTCTTAAGCCTCAAAACCATGCTATTTGTGGCAATTTATAGATACTATTACACAAAGAAATCACCTTGAATTCATGAAAGAACTTTGGACTATTATTATTGTTGACAAGGGGAAAAAGGTATAATTCCAAGCCTTCATCATGGATTTCCTTTTCCTACATTCCTTCACAACACCCAAAACATATTCATCAGTGATATCCCAAATTCTCTGAAAGAATCCAACTTAGAAACCATCCTAGATAGGGGCCTTGAACACACCAAGAGAGAAAGTCACAATCCTGATTTCATCCATCAAAAAGGGGGCCATCAAATATTTTTTCGTAGCATCATAAAAAAGAACATTAATATTCCTTAGCATCTCATCTTGAGCTTGAGCATTAAGGTCACTCTTCACACCTAAAATCTCCTTGAAGAAGTTAAATCCTCGCCTTTTGATAGCTCCAATATCATCATGTTACCAATTTACGCTACATGCCTAAATTGCCAAGTTGTCTCAACTAAAGTTCATTTCAGGGATTAAATTCAATTGCATTTGTGTCTTGGTTGAATTGTTATAGTTGTTTGTATAAGGAAAGATAAGTTCAATCTGGCTATGCAGTATGTTCAACAAAAAGAAGGTGCAGTTTGTTGTTTTATCTTAAAGAAAAAATGAAAAGTGCTTAAGGAAAGAATCTTTATTCATTTCATATGAAAAATGATTTACAAGTGTTCATTTCTTTACAAAAGAAATCAGAATATACAACTGAAGATGCATTTATTACAAGACATGATTTCATATGTTGTCCATTCAATGAACAAGAGAAAGGAAAGGCCCACACAAGTTGTGGGCTGGCCCATAAAATTGTGCAAATGAAATTGAGAAAACAAATCTTGTTTTCCTATCAAGGCATGATAGTACTAGGATCTGTCATACGAAACATTGTTGCATAACATATCTGATTGAGGTTTTGAATGTTTTGTGTCTTTTAGAGGTTTTGGTGAAGTTTATCAGTTGTAATTTACCTTGTTTATCCAGTGCATCACCTTTTAGTTTTAGTCTTCTAGTTTCATAAGAAATTATTTCTATCCCTTTCCTCATTCAATTTTAGTTTAGCTGAGTACCAAAGGGAACTGTCCTTTTAATCCCAGAGATTGGCTTTCATTATAGGTAAAACCACATACTTGAGAGTCTTTCCATGTTCCAACAAGATAGCTAAATTGCACATTCAGCTATAGGCACAATCCTTATTGACAAAACATTTGTGCCATATTTCCATTAATTAGCTGAGTTTTGAGGATTTTGTTGAATTCCCATGACATTCATTTCCAAATGGAAGAACTTAGTGTTACGATTGCTATCTTTCATCTACTTAACTCTAGAATTATGAAGCGAAAGAATCTCCTCCATGTTGAAGATTCTACCCAACGCATCCATCTTAACAAACTCTTTATTTTTAAGTTGAAGGGTAAATCCAACCATAGCTTCCTTCTCAATCAAGGATGAATTCTCTTCCACTAATATTTTCTTATCAAAGAGGTCGCCACTCACCTTCTTGTTCCAAGCTCTACCCAACTTCCTAGTCTCATTGAGTTTCTGAAACACCACAAACCTCTTATTCCCTCCAACCTCCATAACCTACCAATCAGAGAGGGACTTCTAAAAATATGGATTCTCATACCAAAAGGCTTTCATTTT
Organism: Thuja plicata; assembly: GCA_018584345.1. Taxonomy (NCBI): domain Eukaryota; kingdom Viridiplantae; phylum Streptophyta; class Pinopsida; order Cupressales; family Cupressaceae; genus Thuja; species Thuja plicata. The sequence continues at coordinate 1,008,641 of MU227380.1, read as the reverse complement.
GAAATGGGTACCAATAAGCTTTTGATTAGGGGAAATAACTAAAAAAAATAGCCAATGATTAGATCCACCAAATTGCAACAATTACAATAAAAAACTAATAAGATACAAAATCCAATCTAAATTAACAAGAAAATAATCTAATCAGAATAGAATACTATCTTTCCCTATTCTTTTAATGCTCCAAGAAAACCAACCACTCATAGGCATAACATTAGCTAAGGCAAGATCCTCAAAAAATCTCCTAAAGATAACAAAACCATAATTATTGGTAGACTTGACCCCACTCTTCTCTCCAAGGTGAATAGTAGCATTAACCCCCCCCCCCCATTCCTCNCTCTCCAAGGTGAATAGTAGCATTACCCCCCCCCCCCCATTCCTCCAATCATTCAATTATCTTCCCTAACATAATTCAAAAAATATATGAGAGTCTCCCAACAAAACTTCTCCTTCTCCAAATTTAGGCCTGTTATACACTAAATTTTGCACCCTTCCAAGCGCTCGAGCCTAGTAATCTAGTATAACATGGGAATCACTTCTAGGTTGTGGGACCTCTGCTAACTGAAGTGAAGCCTTCGGGTTCTAGGCTGGTTCCTCTTGGATAATCCCCTAATCTTCTCTTGAACATGAAAGTAAACTTGGAAGGAAAAAGGATAGAAGGAATTCTTGAAAGGAAATGACTGAAAAGCAAATTATCGTACTAGGTGATGCACCAAAGGTAGCATGAACCATAACAAAATGACCAAACTAGCATGATGATTCTTAGATCTAATAGAACACAATCTTTCTGAATAGGCTTGCATAAGTATTTCACAAAGAGGTCTAAAGTGGAAAGAGGCTATTCAAGGGAAGGAAAGATTCCACAAACAATAACTTTTCCAAGGAAATAGACACAGACTGTGACCTGCAAGAAGACATTCACTCTAGCAAATAGGCACAGGAATGAGACAAAATAACCAAGGATGAACAAAATCCACAAGATTATCTAAACAAAATCATACACAGTAGTAGACAAAGATGCTGAAAGAAATAAAGGCTCAGGAACTCCAAGATTTCTCTAGCATAAGCCACTATATTATATTCAATAAGAAAAGTACAAACAAGGAAGAACTTGAGGGAAAATAAAATGCCACAGGAAGCTCAAACAGAATCTAGAATTCAATGAGGAGTTCCAACAAGGAAAACTTGAGGGTAGAGAAAATGCCACAGAAAGATTGCATCTGCTGGAAAACTCTTCTTAGAGAAGAAAAAGCTACTTCTTTTGGAGAAGTTCCCTCTAAGCTCTAAAAGCTTCAAAAACTACTTATATACATGCTCCTCTAGCACGCAGGTTCAAGAGTCAATCCACCGATCAGGATTAGGGTTAAAATAAATCTGCTTAAACAATTCAAAAACCCTAAGACTATCAATTCTACTCATTAATGCATCCTTGGAAATATCTTAGTCGATCAGATACAATCTCGAATATCTTTCCCATCGCCATAAATGTGATCCTAAGAAGTTGGCTCGACCCATTCCTCTGTCTACATCTTGAAAAACCACACCGCCGCTATGAACTTCTGAGATCATATTTTTTGAATATTTAAATGTTAACAGTCACAGGTGGCGTGGGTACTTGTATCAACGAATGAGAAAATAATTGATCTCTCATTTAAAACACAGTCATCGATCTTCATCTCTAGCTCTGATTCCTGACCCATCTTTAACCCTGGATTATCGAATCCTTCATGTCGCTGAGTCACTAAATCATTCTCTTAACTCTCAGTTTATAACAAGGTTGCACGATCGCCACAAGATCAAATCTAAGATCTATGATATGCATTTAATCTCCAAACTATAGGAGAATATTCCTTTTTCTTATGAGACTAAGCGACCACCGCAAGATCAAAACACACTCAATGACACTAATTAAATCATCTGCAAACTCTAAGATTTACTTTACTTAACCTTCTGGGTTCATTTAGAGACTTGGCGACTAAGCAGTCTTGCAATCTTTGATCATTCTGTGTAATCATGATTCCATCATGAGACTCAGTGACTACCATAAGATTATCTTTGCATCGATGTCCTGCATGAAATCTCGCTAACTTTGTTGACCTTTTGACTTTCTTTGGAGACTTAGCGCAAACCAGAGTATCTGAATGCAATCAACGACTGACATGAAATCTTGGAAGGAAAGTCTTAACCCTGATCTCTTTCAGTGATTACGTGACTTAGAAGATACTAACCAGACTTAAACTCCCGAGTTTACCATGAGTTGAGAAATACACCGAGTCTTGAAGTCGCGGAATAAATCCTTAACCACTGAGTTTATCCTGAGATTGAATGCCATCCACATGATCAGAATCTAAACTTAAACTGATCCATAACTTGTGTTAAATCTCAAAAATATTTAAGCATATTCCCTTTTGATACAAGATTATGCGACTAAAGGCAAATCGAAGTCGCGGAGTAATATAGAATATTATGTTCCCTTTGTGCGACCAAGAGATAAACAAAGAGGAATAATGAACACATGATCTATTAAGGAACTTAAGTCACTCAGAAAAGGTAATGGAGAAATAGATCATGACAAAGAGAACTAGGGATTTCCCCATGAAATACTTAGGGTTTTCTACAATTAGGTCTTTTTCATGAACACAGGTAGATTATAGCCTGAAAAATGTAGAGAACAAGATCAAGCCCTAGAAACATTCACCGAATCCTATAAGCTAGGCTCTACCCTCGTGGGAGCCATATTTTCTGTTAGGAATAAGGTGTCTCAACCTTGTATAGTTCCTTACATTTGATATTTTCCAAATGTGGCACTTTGGACAATGTGTAAGGTAATCATGACTGAAACGGTTATGAAAGATTCCTATGACGGTCATTAATATTTGTAAGAGCTAATTGTGGAAGTTTCGATGATGGGTGAAGACATGCAATACATGTGTCAACTGATCATGTTGAGTATTGTACACTCTTCTGTAACCGTGGGGTAAAACCCTAATACGGTTGCCTTTTGGAAGTTTCCCTGAAAAGGGAAGCACATGATATAAGCATTTTTTAGGGTTGCGAATCTGAGTTAGAATTTAGTGTATTGTTGGAATATTTTTTATGCTGCTGGATTTGTCTTCAAGTGTTGATCATCTCTTGGAAGAACTTGCATTGCAAGTGTATTGTAAACAGTAATAGTTTTGATTAATACATTGTGTAGGTTTTGGAGTGATGGGGTTTTTTACCGAAAGGTTTTCCCTAGGGTAAATCATTGTGTCATTCTCATTTTTTATATGTATGCATGTTATTGTATTATCATTCCATAGTTGATAAGGGTTAAATCTGAATTTGCACAATCCTCTTCTCAGGAGTTTAGCGTAGGGAACTATTTTTTGCACACTTAGTTTCCTTTCAGTTGATATTAGAGCCTGGCCAGTTTTGGTTCTATTTGTTAGGGTACACATTTTTTGAGCTAATCTCCAGTTTAGTGGGAGCATTATTGCAGAGTATTCATAACCTTATTGTAGGAAGAGATGACAGGTTCTTCATACAGTAGAATGGAGGTGGAAAAGTTCAATGGCACAAACTTTGAGTTGTGGAAACTCAAGATGGAAGACATGCTCATAGACCGTGATGTATGGGAGGCGGTTGATAATGATATCAAACCAGTAAACATGCCTCAAGTAGATTGGGATCTCAAGGATCGGAAAGCTAAGGGTCTTATTAGACTCTATCTAGCAGATTCTGTTCTCTTGAATGTTCTCGATGAGAAGACCGCAAACAAATTGTGGAGACGGCTTGGGTCTATGTATTAGGCCAAGTCCTTGGTGAACAGATTGTTCCTAAGAAATAAGTTGTATTCTCTGAGAATGGAGGAAGGAGGATCCATTGCAGATCACCTGAATGCATTTAACATGATAATTGTACGTTGACATCAACTGGTGTCAAGTTGGAGGAGGAGGATCGATGTATGACCCTGCTATGTTCCTTGCCAAATTCATGGGACCATCTTGTGATGGCCCTTGGGAGTACTATTGTCACTTTCTGAATGGATGATGTGGTGTCTTCCCTATTATCTAAAGAGATGCGAAGAAAGACTTCTGATTCAACCAAGGAAGCCCTTGTTGTTCACGGTAGATCCAAAGACAGACGAAAGAAAAATGGTAGATCCAAAGACAGACAAAAGAAAAATCACAATAAGTATGAAAAGGGTAGATCCAAATCCCGTGGGAAATCTAAGACTCCTAGAAAGTCTAAGGTAACATGTTGGAACTATGGTAAGACTGGGCACTTCTGTAAGGACTGCAAAGAGCCAAAGAAGAAGAAGAAAAGCCCAGATTCAGATTCTGAAAAATCTCAAGAAGATGGCGATGCTTTTTTCGCAGCCTTGGCCACTCATGCATCTGATGATGTGCGGTCGATTGAATCAGGTGCTTCTTTTCACATGACCTCTCATCAAATTTGGCTCTCAAAGTACAAGGAGTTCAATGGTGGAAAGGTGTACTTGGTTGATGATTCTCACCTAGAGATAGTTGGACGAGGAAGAGTCACTATCAGATTCCCTGATAGACAAGTAAAGGGGATCAACGGGGTAATGCACATCTTGAGTTTGGCACAAAACATGTTATCTGTAAGTATGCTGAATGATGCAGGTGTGCAAGTTGTGTTTTCAAAAGAAGGATGCAAGATGATTAGAGGATCTATGGTGCTCATGAAAGGTACTAGGAGAGGTACCATGTTTTAGCTGGATGCTTGCACTTCACAGTGCAATAGTTCTTCTGTCTCAAGGAAGAAAGCAGTAGCCACTTCATCTCCACCATCTGAACCAGCAGTGAAGAAGTCTGTAGTAATGGGTTTCGATGGTAGTGCAACAAGTGTACCTAAGGGTGCTAAAACTTTGGAAGGAAAACTTCCTACAAAAAAGACAATGGTGTGGCATATGAGATTTGGCCACATTGGTGAGAAGGGTCTCATAACCCTGAAAAATAAAAACCTCATTGAGGGGATACATGATTGTAATCTTGATTTTGACTTCTGCGAATACTGTGTTTATGGTAAGCAAAATCATGTTCAGTTTTACTCCAGTTCTCACAAGTCTTCTAGTATTTTGGATCTTATCCATTCGGATGTGTTTGGTCCTATTAAAGTTCCTTCACTCTCCAAATCTACATATTTTTTTATCTTTTATAGATGATTATAGTAGAAGCACATGAATTTATTTCCTTAAAAGAAAGACACATGTTTTCAGTCGATTCAAGGAATTTAAAGCTCTCGTAGATAATCAAACTGGTAAAATAATTAAGTGTGTGAGAACTGACAATGGTGGTGAGTTTTTTTTGGCAGAGTTTGAACAGTTCTGTAAAGAATGAGGGATCAAGAGGCATAAGACAACTCCTTATACCCCACAGCAAAATGGAGTTGAATAAATAATGAACAGGACATTGATGGAGAAGGCTAGGAGTATGCTTAGTGGAGCTGGCCTCGAACAAAGGTTTTGGGCTAAAGCTGTGGCCACTACTTTCTATCTAGTTAATAGATCTCCTACATCAGCTCTTGTTGGTAAGACACCCATGGAGGTGTGGTCTGGTAAGAATCCTTCAGTTAGACATCTTTGTGTTTTTGGTTGTGAAGCTTATGCACGTGTGCCTAAGGAGAGAAGATCTAAGTTGGAAAATAAGGCTGTAAAATATATCTTTGTCTACTAAAGTGTTGGTGTGAAAGGATACAAGCTTTGGGATCCTGTGATTGGTAAGGTGTTGTATAGAAGAAATGTTATTTTTAGAGAGATAACACCTTCTCCTATTGTGCTACAGCCAGATGAAAAAGAAATGAAAGAAGATGTTGTTCAGTGGCCTCCTAGCCTTGAGAAGACTGGATAGAGACACCATGAGGATCTGATGATGAGGAGAGCTCTAGCAGCTCTAAAAATTTAGAAGAAGAGGTAGAAAAACCTCAACCTCAGTCCTTGAGGAGCTCCATAAGAGAAAGAAAGCAACCAGAGAGGTTTGGATTTTCTATGTTAGATTCTAGTTGTGCTTATGCCTTGATTACAAACACTGATGAGCCTAGATCTGTGAAAGAGGCTATAGGTATGGAAGATGAAGGTTCCTGAATTGAGGCCATGGATGATGAGATGAATTCATTGGAGAAGAACAAAACTTGGGACCTAGTACCTTTGCCTAAAGGATGGAAACCTATTAGAAGCAAATGGGTGTTTAAGAAGAAATTCTATGCAGATGGCAGTGTTGAGAGGTACAAGGCCAGATTGGTTGCAAAGGGGTATTCATAGGTGGAGGGATTGACTATGGTGAAATATTCTCTCATGTTGCAAATCTTACATCCATTAGATTTCTGTTATCTCTAGTAGCATCATATGATTTAGAGGTAGAACAGATGGATGTGAAGACAACTTTCCTTCATGGTGATTTAGAGGAAGAGATCTATATGTCACATCCTTAGCACTATATTCAAAAAGGTAAAGAGTCTTTGGTTTGCAGATTAAAGAAGTCTCTGTATGGTTTGAAACAATCTCCTAGGATGTGGTACCTTAAATTTGATGCCTTTGTGTTGTCTATTGGTTTTCTGAGATCGAAATCAAATCATTGTGTTTATTTCAAAGTTGACAATGATCGCCTTCTTATTATTGCATTATATGTTGATGATTGGGAAGGGTATGGGTATGATTTCTGATTTGAAGTCTCAGTTGTCAGCACAGTTTGAGATGAAAGATCTAGGGGCAGCCAGGTATATTTTGGGAATGGAAATCAGCATAGATAGATCTAACAGAAAACTTTGGTTGAGTCAGAGTAAGTATGTGAAGTCTATTTTGGACAAGTTTAGCATGACAGATTGCATACCATTGTGTGTTCTTGTTTCTATGGGAACAAAGTTATCTGTGGATGATTTTCCAAAATATCCTAGTGAGGTGGAGGACATGAGAAAAGTACTTTATGCGAGTGTAGCTGGCAGCCTTATGTATGTTATGGTATGTACTAAACCAGATATTGCCCAAGCAGTGGGAGTTCTGAGTCAGTTTATGGCTAAACCTGGATAGGTACATTGGGATGCAGTTAAGAGAGTGTTCAGATATCTTAAGGGTACATCAGAGTATTCCATATGCTATCATGGAAACTCTTCTGGAGCTCCACATTCAGTTTGTATTCGTGGGTTTGTGGATTTAGATTGGGCAAGTGACATTGACAGTAGGAGATCCACTAGTGCCTATGTGTTCACTATGTTTGGTGGTTCCATCAGTTGGATGAGTAAGCGACAACCTATGGTCACTTTGTCCACAATAGAAGTAGAGTACATGGCAGCTACTCATGCTTGTAAGGAATCCATTTGGCTTAGGAGACTATGTTCGGATGTTGGTGTTGATGCAAGACAGATTACAATTTGTTGTGACAGTCAGAGTGCTATTTTCCTTGTGAAGAATCTAACTTTCCATGCCGGAACAAAGCACATTGATGTGCAGTTTCACTTTGTGAGAGATATGGTAGAGGATGGAAAGGTAAGTTTGGAGAAGGTATATATAGTAAAGAATGTTGCAGATGCATTGACAAAACCTGTGGGCACAACAAAGTTCAAATGGTGTTTAGAGTCTATGGGCCTCTTGGCCTATAGCAATTAAATCTTGTTATTTCCTTTGGCTCTTACAAGGTGTTCGACAAGTGGGAGAATGTTAAAAATGAGGTATCTCAACCTTGTATATTTCCTTACATTTGATGTTTTCCAAATGTCAGAACTTTGGACAATTTGTAAGGTAATCATGACTGAAACGGTTATGACGGATTCCTATGACGGTCATTAATATTTGTAAGAGCTAATTGTGGAAGTTTTGATGATGGGTGAAGACATGCAAGACATGTGGCAACTAATCATGTTGAGTACTATACACTCTTCTACAACCATGGGGTAAAACCCTAATATGACTGCCTTTTTGAAGTTGCCCTAAAAAGGGAAGCACATGATATAAGCATTTTTTAGGATTGCAAATCTGAGTTAGAAGTTAATGTATTGTTGGAACATTTTTTATGCTGCCGGATTTGTCTTCAAGTGTCGATCATCTCCTGGAAGAACTTGCATTGCAAGTGTATTGTAAACAGTAATAGTTTTGATTAATACATTGTGCAGGTTTTGGAGTGCTGGGGTTTTTTACCAAAAGGTTTTCCCCAGGGTAAATCATTGTGTCATTCTCATTTTTCTATGTATGCATGTTATTGTATTATCATTCTGTAGTTGATAAGGGTTAAATCTTTATTTGCACGATCCTCTTCTCAGGAGTTTACCATAGGGAACTATTTTCCACACACTTAGTTTCCTTTCATTTTCCTCCACTTGTAGCCAGAATTCTCATTAGAGGGGAAAATTGGGTAACATTTTTGGTGATTTCCTGCTAGATGTCAACCTGCTAGACACATAAAACCAGTGACCCTTTTTGGCATCCATTAGGCATAGGAGTCATCATTGAGTACAAAAACTTCTCTAGGCAGGAGGAGGATTGAAACCAGGTGGGGTAACAATGAACTATGCATAAGCACTTTGAGGAAAGAAGGAAACTAACCTAGAAAGCAAGAAAAAATTAGGAAATTAATTACAAAGCGGGGCAAACCTCAAAACAAGGTTTTAGGTGAAAACCATTGACTGATATTGAAAACGACTCTCCTTCAAGAGTTGATAGTTGAAATGCATTATGTTCCTTGCACTCTATGATTATAAATGGTCCACCCCAAAAGGAATCAAACTTTGTATGTCTGCCAGGCTTAGATCTGTATTCATCCCATTTGAGGACTATATCCCCAACTTTGAAGTTCCTAGATCTGGCTCTTTTGTCAAAGTTCCTTTTAGTTTGCATTTGCTGAATTTCCATAGTCTGCATGGACTTGCTTCTAATTTCTTCCAACTCCATAAGTTGGGCATATCTTACCTATAGAAGGTCTTCTTCTTCAAAGAGGAAAAATTGGGTTGCAAGGTCCAATGCAGCAAACTCTGTTGAAATAGATAGTCTGGCCTCTTTTCCATACATCATCACATAGGGAGAATTCCTGATGATTTTCTTTGGGGTTATCCTATCTAACCACAAGGTAGATCTAATCTTAGAGTGTCAGTCTCTCTGATTTTCTTGCAAAGTCTTCTTGATAATTCATATCAGGTTCTTATTTATAGACTCTGCTAGACCATTACCCTGAGGGTAATAGTTGGAACTAGTATTCAGATAAATACCATTCCTGACTGCCCATTTAGTCACTCTTAGACCTGTGAAAGCAAGTGCATTATCTGATATGATAGAATCTGGATTGCCAAATCTGTGAATGATGTCATCATAAAAGCTCAGAACAACACTCTCATTGGCCTCTTCTAGTGCAATAGCCTCAGTCCATCTGGTGAAATAATCTGTTGCAGTTATTATCCATTTATGACTTGCACTAGATGGAGGGTTGATCAGTCTCATGAAGTCAATGCCCCACCTCATGAAAGGTTGATCCATTCTAATTGGTTGAAGGGGTAAGGCTTCAAGTCTTTCTTTACCTGCAAACATGGCACACTTTATGCATTTCCTTACATGATCATGACTATCCTTGAAGATAGATGGCCACTCATATCCAGCCCTTATGATCTTAAAGGAAGTAGTCCTAGGAGAAAAGTGACCTCTAGAAGGTCCATAATGAAATTAATTCAGGATACTTGCCACTCATTCTGAATCAATGCATCTTAAAAGGACACCATTATGATCCTTTCTAAAAAGGACTTCATCAATCAACACAAAGGGGATAGATTGTAATCTATAATATCTTATTTTTGCTGAATCTAAATCTGTAGGACACTTTCCTATTTTTAAGAAATGAACCATTTTAGGCAACCAACTTGATGCCTTGGCATGTTCTTCTGTTGAATGCACAACTAAGGATGCATTCATCTACTCTAGATTTCTTGAGACCTCATCCTCTGTCAAATGCTCACAAAGTCCTCTTCGTCTGACTAACTTGGTGACTTGGATAACAATGTCATATTCCATGACCCTAGTGATCCAACCAACCCTTTTCTCATTTAGGTCCTTAGAAAGCAAGAACTCCTTGATACTTGGATGAGTGACCCTTAATTGTACCTTGCTATGAGTCAATAGATATCTAAACTTTTTTAGGCTCTTCACTACAACAAGTACATGTTTCTCCAAAAAGGAATATCTTTGTTCATATTCTTCCAAACCTTTTCTAAAGAAAGCAATAGGCTTCTCCAACCCTTCAGAGTTTTGCTGAGTTAACATTGCAGATATGGCATCAGAGCCTGCATAAGCATACATAATGAAATCTTTGATGAAATCAGGATTCAACAAGGTAGGAACCTCTGTTAAAGCCTCTTTAATGGATTGAAAACTAGCCTTTCCTTCTTTGCTCCAACAAAAGACCACATTCTTCTTCAACATTGTTGTCAAAGGCTTCAAAAGGTCTGCAATGTTAGGCAAAAAATGCTTGACAAAGTTAATCCTTCCAATGAAGGATATAAGACTTTTCTTGTGAGGTGGTAGGGGTAATTCTAGAATAGTTTTAATCCTCTCAGGGTCTACTATAATTCCTTGTTTGGATACAATATATCCCAAAATTTTCCCTTCATGGACTACAAACACACATTTCTTGAGATTAAGAGAGATCCCAAACTCCCTACACCTTTCAAATATCTTCCTCAGATGTTTGATGTGGTCTATTGTATGTTTAGAATAAATAGTTATATCATCTAAATAGACCAATACAAACTTGAACATGAGGCTTTTAAAGGCCATATCCATTGCCTTTTGAAAAGTAGCACCTGCATTTGACAAACCAAAAGGCATCTTTTGATAAGCCATGGTTCCCCACTTGGTTGTAAATGCAGTCTTATATTGATCATATTCATGAACCAGGATCTGATTATAGCCTGAATATCCATCCAATAGTGAGAAGCATTCTGATCCAGAGATGCATTGTAGGATTTTCTCCATAGATGGCAATGGATGACGATCTTTTAGGGATGCCCTATTAAGGCCCCTAAAGTCAACACATAGTATCAACTCCCCATTCTTTTTCCTAACAAGAACAGGTTTGGAAACCCAACTAGTATGCTTTATGGGGTAAATGATACCACTCTCTATCAACTTGAGGACTTCCTTGTACATGAGTAGCTCAAGTTTGGGATTGACAGGGCTTTGTTTCTGTCTAACTAGCTTGGCATTTGGCTCTAGTTCAATGGTATGCCAGGAGAAAGTGATGGATCAAAGCCTCTGAAATCCTCACATTGCCAAGAGAATATGTCACTAAATTCTTGAAATAATTAGGCATAAGCCTATTTATTTGAATTAGTATTAACCTTTCCAAACTTCAAACTTTTACCTGGCTCCAACTCTAAGTCAACATAGTGTTCTTGTTGAACTACCAGGCTAGTTTTGTTCTTCTTTGTTTGGTCATCTTTGTTAAAGATAGATTCCAGGGTGGCAAGACCTTTAGGTATCTTATTTGATTTAAGTTGTACCACTTGATCATCATAGCTTTGCATCAATCTATCTTGATTATGCTCTGAAAAAACATCTTCTTCGAATAGAAACTGCAGAATTTGCTCATCATTGTCAAATACTTGCCAATTAATGTTATTTCCAGGGATGGAAGGCCTGAAAATTACTTTGATATGTTTTTTACCCTTTTCCACTGAAATGCTATTAGGAATGTCATATTGAGATCCAACAATAGCTAATCTATTTGCATTCTGATTTAATTTTCTACTGATAGCAATAATGTTGAAAGCATTGAAATCTTCGATTGCATCCCAAAATAGATGCTTGTATGCTCTCATTGTATCATTTTTGGTTGCACTTACCCCTTTTACTTGGCTGAGTACCAGATCACTATCACCATGCACTTTTAGGGCTTTGATCCCTCTCTTTCTAGCCCACTCCAATCTATTTACTAGACTCTCATATTCAATAGTGTTGCTAGTGAAGGAAAAGCTAAATCTAAACATTGTATTATACTTCTCCCCCTTTGGAGAGATTAGCATAGCACCACCACCAGAGCCATGTCTACTTCTAGCACCATCAAAGAATATCTCCCAAACTAGATTGCCTTGATCTTGTGATTCAGTGTCTGTCTTGAAAAGATTTGGCTCTATGAATCCTTTCTCTTATATCAAATAGTTTATCAAACTGACGTCCCAAATAACATTAGCTTTGGCCTCTGAAGATCTTTCAGACTCCAATTCATCTAGATAGATATCTGGGATATCTTATATCTTAGTGTTTGTTTCTCTGATGATTGGGAAGTCATTACTATCAAGTGCAAGACAACTTACATTGAGTACATTGGACACATAAGGTTCTATATTGTGTGCTACCAATGATTTAGACTTGATGGTAACCTTGGTTCCATACCTAATATGGAAAAGCATGTGAGACCAGTCAGAAGAAAGATAGCCTCCTATCTTGCCTGTGAATTCCCTTGACAGACATATGGAAAATAGAGCAGGGAGATCTATGATGTAAATGTCAAGTAGGATGGAGAAATTGGGACTTGAATGTAAGATAAAGATTGCATCCTTAGCTACACCTATTGTGTTTACTAAGGAACCATCAAGTTGTGTCACCTTCTTTTGGAAAGGTTCATATTTAAGTCCCAATTGGTCAGCTACTTTCTTGGGCATGATAGAACTAGTAGCCCCACTATCTACCATACAATTATGTACTAAAGATTTTCTAATAATTAATGATACATAAAAGGGAGGTGGTTTTAGCTTGTTACCTTGCATGGCATCTACCTTGGAGTTTCTACTTGGAATCTTCTTTTCCTGATCAGTGTTGACCAACACTGGCTTAGCAACACCATTTGTAGGTTGTTGAGGAGTTTTCACTTCACCCATAGCCTTCTTTAGAATCTCAAGCTAGCCTAAAATAGCTAAATAATCTCACATAGACATGGTGACATTCATCTTCTTCATGTTGTCTATAATGTTGAAGGGCGCTGATGTGTGTACTTTTTGTTGTGCTTTCATTATTATGGGATCAACCTCCTTAGGAGATTGAATTTATTTGCCTGGAATGGTGGGAGTCTTCTTTAATAAGGTAGGAGAAAATGGGTGTGATGTCTCTGTAGACATAGTATCCCTAGCTCCATCCTCTACTCATTCCATGTATTGGGCTCTTCTTTTAGACCGAGTGTTGGCCGCAATTGGGGACTCACCATTCACGCCATTGAAATCTCGCCACTCCCAACTAAAGAGAGCAGTCTCTTCAAGTTTTGTTTCTTGTTGGGACCTGATCCAATAGAAGAGACTTCTGATTTGGTGTGTGAAGCATTCTAAACCATTAGTGCTTGTTTCATCCATCCATTCGATCATGTAGCCTAATTATGGGGCTCATTACAAGGAAAACACCATACATTGTCTGAGACCAAATTATTTTGACCCAGAACTATGTCTCTAGTCAAATTTGCAGAGCTGAGAGGTGTAGGATTATATGGTTGAAATGGCCTCTAATTGAAATTTTGCCTTTGAACTTGGTAGTTCCCTTGATATGGTGGCCTATTCTACTGATAATATTGTCCCTGATTTTGATATTGTTGGTTGGGACCTTGATTTTGTGGTTGAAAGGGTGGTCTATTCCCTTGGTTCTACTTCTTTAATTTGGTCAACTCTTTGGTTAGAGTATGTAACAAGATTGTCATTTCTTGTTGACTACTTTGTAACAAGTTGTTTGTTGCTTTTTTATCACTTTTCATCGTTTGCATTTCTTGGGAAAAGTTGGCCTTGGATTCTTCATAGCTAGTACTCACTTGAGGTGATACTATAGTGGGTAGATTAGTGTATGGAGGGATACTCAAAGGCATGTTGGGCTAGATGTTGGGAAAGATAGGCATGGGTGGCCTTGGGGCTATCATACCTTCTTAGATAAAACAATTCTCATCTCTGACTGCTATGCCAAAAGTCTATGGTAATGAGGTACCTCCCATGGATTGAATCATGATAGAGATGTTGCTATTTAGAATTTTCAAGAAGTATAGGAAGGCATGGTCATATAAAGACCTTACTGAAATAGGAATCCTCTTCCATGTCTTGAGGAACCTATTGTTAAAGTCTACCATCTATTCTTGAGGATCCCTCTTTATGGTTGTCAGTTGCTCAACCAAAGATAAATAATCTGATTTATCCTCAAAATATTTTCTTAATGATTCTCCTAATCTATCCCATGAGTCAATGGAACCAACAGTTAAGGTTCTAAACCATTATAAGGCCTTACCTTTGAAACAGGCTTCCAATATCTTGGTATCCACATCTTCTTCTGTGATATGATGCACGCTGCAAATGGCAGCCACATCTCTTATGTGTTCACAAGTTGTTTTTTGTCCTTCTCCTGTGAAATCGGGTAGAATCTTGAGTGTTGCTAAGGGCACATCATGATGTTGAGAAAAGTTCAAAGGAATCCCTTGATTGAAGGGTACAAAGGCAAACTGTCTAGCGATTACAAGGACTGTATTTTGTTGAACAACAATTGTGTGAGTTGTTCTTAAATTGAAGAGTAGAGCTGAATCTTCTTGTAGCTCTCTAGTTAGAGATCTTCCTCTCCTTCTTGAATCGAAAGGAAAATGTCTCCTTTCTAAAGTGGGTGGTGTAGAATGTACTCTCCTTATAGGGGATGTTCTTTGAGATGATCTACAGTAATTTCTTGTCAGAGGAAGCTGCAAGAACTCAGGAAGCTTTGAGCTCCTTGTTTCTATCTTTCTCATAAACTTTGAATAGGATTGGATCTTATGTTCTTCAAACCAATGGAGTCACTAAATATGCTTTGAAAAGAGCCTCTTTAGGTTAATACTATGCAATCAACATATCAGAGATAGCATAGTGTTTGCAAAATGAACTTCTTTTGGTGTCCCACCAGGCGTGCCAGAATTGCTATACACCAAATTTTGTACCCTGCCAAGCGCTTGAGCCTAGAAATCTAGTATAACATGGGAATCACTTCTAGTTTGTGGGACCTTTGCTAACTGAAGTGAAGCCTCCAGGTTCTAGGCCGGTTCCTCTTGGATAATCACCTAATCTGCTCTTGAACATGAAAGTAAACTTGGAAGGAAAAAGGATAGAAGAAATGCTTGAAAGGAAATGACTGAAAAGAAAATTATCCTATTAGGTGATGCACCAAAGGTAACATGAACCATAACACAATGAACAAACTAGCATGAATATTCTTAGATCTAATGGAATACAATCTTTCTGAATAGACTTGCATAAGTATTTCACAGAGAGGTCTAAAGTGGAAAGAGGCTATTCAAGGGAGGGAAATATTCCACAAACAATAACTTTTCCAAGGAAATAGACATAGACTGTGACCTGCAAGAAGACATTCACTCTAGCAAATAGGCATAGGAATTAAACAAAATAACCAGGGATGAACAAAATCCACAAGATTATCTAAATCAAATCATAAATAGTAGTACACAAAGATGCTGAAAGAAAGAAAGGATCAAGAACTCCAAGATTTCTCTAGCATAAGCCACTATATTATATTCAGTAAGAGAAGTACAGACAAGGAATAACTTGAGGGCAAAGAAAATGCCATAGAAAGCTCATACAAAATCTGGAATTCAATGAGAAGTTCCAACAAGGAAAACTTGAGGGCAAAGAAAATGCCACAGAAAGCTTGCATCTACTGGAAAACCCTTCTTATACAAGAAAAAGGTACTTCTTATGGAGAAGTTCCCTCTAAGCTCTAAAAGCTTCTAAAACTACTTATATACATGCTCCTCTAGCACGTAGGATCAAGAGTCAATCCATCGATTAGGATTAACAATTTAGAAACCCTAAGACTATCAATTCTTCTCATCAATGCATCCTTGGAAATATCTTAGTCGATCAGATACACTCTTGAATATCTTTCCCATCTCCATAAATGTGATCCTAAGAATTCGGCTCGACCCATTCTTCTGTTTGCATCTTGAAAAACCATGCCACCACTCTGAACTTTTGAGATCAGATCTTTTCAATATTTGAATATTTAAATGTTAATGATCACAAGTGGTGCGGGTACTTGTATCAATGACCGATAATATACTTGATCTCTCATTTAAAACACAACCATCGATCTTCATCTCTAGCTCTGATTCCTGACCCATCTTTAACCCTAGATTACTGAATCCTTCATTTCACTAAGTCACAGAATCATTCTCTTAACTCTCAATTTATAACGAGGTCGCACGACCGCCACAAGATCAAATCTAAGATCTACGATCTATGTTTAATCTCCAAACCATAGGAGAATATTCTTTTTCCTTATGAGACTAAGCGACCACCTTGAGATCAAAACACACTCAACAGTGCTAACTTTGAGCTTTACTTTACTTAACCTTCTTTACCATGGGTTCATTTAGAGACTTGTCGACTGAGAAGTCTCTCAATCTCTGATCATTCTATTTAATCATGATTCCATCATGAGACTCATCGACTACCATAAGATTATCTTTGCATCGACGGCCAGTGTGAAATCTCGCTAACTTTGTTGACCTTTTGAATTTCTTTGGAGACATAGTGCAAACCACAGGATCTTAATGCAATCAACGATTGGCGTGAAATCTCAAAAGGAAATTCTCAGCCCTGATCTCTTTTAGCGATTACACGACTTAGCAGATACTAACTAGACTTAAACTCCTAATTTTACCATGATTTGATAAATACATTGAGTCTCGAAGTCACAGAATAAAACCTTAACCACTAAGTTTATCTTGAGATTGAGTGCCATCCACACGATCATAATCTGAACTTAAACTAATCCACAACTTGTGTTAAATCTCAGAAAGATTTAAGCATATTCCCTTTTGATATGAGATTACGCGACTAAAGGTAAATCGAAGTCGCGAAGTAATATAGAATATTATGTTTCCTTTACGTGACTAAGAGATAAATAAATAGGACTAATGCGTACATGATCTATTAAGGAACTTAAGTCACTCAGAAAAGGTAATGGAGAAATAGATCATGATGAAGAGAACTAGGGCTTTCCCCATGAAATACTTAGGGTTTTATGCACTTAGGTATTTTTCATTAACAAGTGTAGATTATAGCCTAAAAAATGCAGAGAACAAGATCAGGCCCTAGAAACATTCATAGAATCCTATAAGCTGGGCTCTGCCCTCGTGGGAGCCACATTTTCCTCCACTTGTAGCCAGAAATCTCATAAGATGGGAAAATTGGGTAACAAGACCACATACATTAAAGTGAGAACTAGACAATAAGGGCTTTGGGTGGACTTGAGTTTGATGGATAAAAAGAAATTAGAATCATCAACCTTCAGAAAAAAATAATTATTTGTTCCATATCATAGCTAGACCACCATTTATACCAAAAGTGTCGATAAAAAATAATTTCCCATTCTCCCAGAATTGTGGGATCATCTTTAACAAGGAAGTGGTAGCCACCTTAGTATGTTGCAATATCATATCATGAGGAAAAATAAAATCCACCAAACATTTAAGAAGGTGATTCTTCTCTGGGCTATTAAAGCAACCCTAATATTCAAAAATAAAAACTTAATTTCTTGATTGGCCTAGGGAGGTGCTCACCTCCTTTATTAACAAACTTGATCAAGGTTTCTTGTGATCATTTTCCTATATGAAGAAAAGAATTATGTTTGGATTGGATTTGCGAAATGTAGATATCTTTCCCTTAATATTGGCCCCTCTAGCATCTACAACTCCACTCCTTCCCCTTTTGACCACTTTTGGAGATCATATGACAAGAATTCTCCTTGTCATCATTTGAATTCTCCACCCCATGTACGTCCTCATTGTCCTAGAATTTTCTAGAAGGGATATTTCCCTTCAAATGTGTAGTCTTGAGTGGGTTGTATTTCTCACTTTCATAATGCAACCTCAATGATCCCCCACTCAAAATTTCAATAACCTTTTCTATGGGGGAATGCCATCCTGGCTTGTGGTGGCTAAAGGAGCATCAACTCTCACCCCTAAATTCAACCCCTCCACAACCGAATGAGATGAGTATGAATAATCAAAGTCAAGATCAATTATTTACACACTTTCCTTTCGTTGCATAGGAAATGAGTAACTACAACCCATGACCTTGGGAGGCATGGTCATGAATACCTTCTTTCTAGTCCCAAAGACCACGCCAAACATGGGGCATACTCTAGAAAAATGCTTGACCTTACTTCACTTGAAGCATCTAATAGAAAAGGCTTTCATAATCTAACCTCTGCAACCAATCACCTAAAACATAGGAAATCCAAAGGGAGTGCCAAATTGGCTTGCTAAGATCCATCACAATACATATTTTGGCATAACGAGAAGCCCTAGTGCCTAGATTAGGATTAGAACAATGCACATAGGTCCTGATAAAATTTCCTATAAGCTTAAAAATGTCTTTAGATCATAGTTCTTAAGGAATTTTAAACATGCAAATCCATATAGGGACATCCTTGATAAATTTAACCCAAGGAAAAAATCCTGGAAACCAATCCCTAATATAGTGTTTTTTGTTACTCATGAAATAGGGTCCACCATTCAAAACATTATCCTTGTTTCATTCCAAGTGAAAAAATATTTTAAGGATGACAAGAAGCTAACTTTAGGAGAGAAATTGATCCAAAATGTGTCAATCCAAGCCTTGATCTTGTCGATTATCGACCAAATGCCAACAAATGTAGTCAATCCAATCTTGGTTCCATAATTTCTCTACCTCTGAATTGATAAATTCCTCAGGGATATTGATACATAAGACATTAATTGATATGTTCAAATTAGTGTTATTGAATGACAATTTGAACCCCTTTTGGCTCTCAATGTTGTTTTCTATCTCTACTTCATAAAGAAAAAAATCAAGAACTTGCTCATCCTCTGAATCAACCACATTACCTTACCTTACCAACAATCCATCTTCCCTTCCCTCCTTCACTAATACCTTTCCATTTCCATGCTTTCTGTCAAGCTTATGATATCCCTTATGCATTGCATATCTAAAAAATTTCACACCATCATTTTCAAAAGAGATAAGAATAAGAACCAATATGGAATAGAAACATAGTGATATGATAATATAATATTTAATAATAATGATGATTTAGTCTTGTACTATCCTAAAAAGTTAGCATATATAATTAGATGCTTATTTTAGCCCTATTTTAGTATGTATGGGTTCCCCCATTGATTTCATGATCTCCTAACACTCGTTGGACATTTAAATTAATATTATAAGTCCTATGCTGGTTCAATTTCTTCAAAACTTGAGGTAAACCCTTATTTATAAGTGTTCTCCCTTATTATTTATTGTCTCCAATCATTTTTTATCCTAAACGGGCCCTACATTACCATTTGTTTCTTTTGTACCTGTTCTCAATATCAAATTAGTCGTGCCTCCTAATCTGGCATCTATCATATCATCGTCACACCCAGTTCAAATTTGGGTTCATTTTCCTAGGTACGTAATGTTTCAAATGTTATTTCCCCAACAACAGAATGTTTGAAACACTCTCTTTCGACATATTTTGGTCCAAATTTGGCTTGGATCCCTATGCCAGGTTTTTAGTTGGAAATTAGATCCCGTGGTCGACCTGGCTTATTTTTTAATCCTGAAATGTAGGATGAGGTATAAAAACACACTATCTCTCCTTATTTTGGCATCCATTACTATTCTCAACCAACATGATCAAGAAGTAATCAAGTAATTATATTTCAAGAGCATTCTCAAGGTCTTCAAGGATCTAAGTCTCACTAGTACAAAAACAACAATATGTGACTAAAAAACTACTAAAAATTGTATATAAATGACTAAAATTAGTCACATGACTACTAGTAGTTAATTTTTATTCATTTATAATGTGACTAAATTTACTACTAAATGATTTAGTCATGAATTTAGTCGCGGATTTAGTTGTGGATTGAGTCACGAATTTAGTCATAGATTTAGTAGCGGATTTAGTCACGTGACTATTAGTAGTTGTTTTTTAATCATTTATAACGCGACTAAATTTACTACTAAATGATTTAGTCATTTGTTTAGTCATTGATTTAGTCATTTATTTAGTCATTAATTTAGTCATAGATTTAGTCATATTAGGGCACGATAGAATCAAATCACCATCCTTCTACTTGTAAAGAAGGTGATCTTCCATTGAGCTAGTACCCTTTAAAGAATATTCATACAACATTTTTAAAGGTGTTTGTCGCCCTGATCATTCACCTTTTTTATGAAAGGCAATGGTTCTATTTTTTTGGGTGGTGAGTAAACTCTAAAAAATAGACTTGAGGTTGTGAAATAGTATATCACTCCACTTGATTTTCATGTCGTCCCATCTTAACAAATTTTGATGAGTGTTAGTGCAATTATGATCAGTTGAGCTTTTGTCAATGACTTCATCCTTAATTGTTGGTAAGAGTGCAGGGTTAAACTTTGAGGAATGTAGTTCTATGAAGTGTTCAAGCAGAGACGATCCATATTGAATGAGAAGCTCAACACTGAATGTAAGATGCATGACCAAGCATTGATGAAGACATTTCAAGATGAATATGTTCTCATAAGAAGCCAAAGTATGGTAGGGATCCTAATTCAATGGTTCTATATTGTGATCAGAACCTTGGAATTTCCATTTCATGGGCTTAGCAAGTGAAACCATAGTACTACACTACATAAATCTCTCCACTTGTAAAATTTATTGGAATTCACACTAATTTCTAGAATTGCCCAATGTCATGTAGAACTGTGGAAGGCCTTATTGTAGGCAAGTGAATATATAATGTTATCATCAGGAGTGCATGGATGTACACAATTGTACGAAATGAACAATTGAACAAGTGAGCAATTGACCATTTTAGTTTTCCCATCAAATGGAATGATGTAGCTGAAAATCCATCGCATGGAATTCCTTCACAGTTAAGATATGGTGTAGTTGAAAATCCATAGTTCCACGGGGTTTCTTGATGGGGGAACGTATGGTCATGAGGATGAGGGTACCAAGGGCCTAAATTTGGGGATGACAATAGGACATCAGGGGGACATGAATGGTGTTGCGATTGGGGGGTGGCGCTAATATACAAACTAAGATGACTTGAAATATTCAAGGCAAAATCTACAACTATAGTTTAAAAATAAAACAAAACAAAAAATGAATAAACGAACTTGATCTTTTTATGCAAATAGAAATTTCAATACGATGAGAGTATGAAAGAAATGCTACCACACAGCTATGATTTTTTTTTGAATGCCCCTTGTATGTGATGATGACCTACATGTTGAGGAGCAAGCTAAGACATGAAAATGTTAGAGATATAAATCATTTTAAGATACATTAAAATATCTAAATCCTAATCCAAAACACAAGCTTTCCAACACAACCTCCGATGAGCCAAACAAGGGCACCCAAGCCTTGTTGATTTTCTCTTAGAGAGGGTTGCGGGTGTGTTCTCCCAAAAGAATGTATATAATCCCACTTTGATTGATCAAGTGACTTAAATGATAAAATGCAAGCTAAATGAAATGGAGTTGAATAACTCAAGAGCTAGTTATGGAGAATTAGTCTCAAGCATTCAATGAGTGTTGATAAAGACTAAATGCTAAAGATCTAGTATTGAATTCAAGATTATAAGCTATGAATGATTTACAACTACCATGATTCAATGCAAATAACTACCAATCAAACTAGCATGATAACAATGCATAAACAATAATGGGTAAATTACTCTTGGCAAGGCTCCTATTTATAGGATTTTGGAGGGCTTGGGTGAGGTGGAGCACACGTGGCATCCACATAGGTGCCACATGAGGGACACATAAGCTATGCAAGAGGAAAAGTTTGCTCACACATGTGTGAGCAACTTGTGATGTGATGGGTCAATGTGTACTTGAAATACATGTGTAAGAGATCTTGTCATAGATGTGTAAGAGGTGTAAGAGTTTTTGTCCAATGAACACTTTTGGAAAGTGTAAGAAAGTGTCATCAAGGTTGTAAGAAACTTTGTTGGCACCAAATTAGTAATATTTGAGAAGTCAAATTTTGGAAATTTGCTCACACATGTGTGAGCAAATAATTAGAACTAATGGGTGTAGGAATCCTAAAAAATAGCGTAATTAACCTTAGTTAATTAGTGACTAGGCTTATTGGTTGAGAGTGATGTGAGGTAGTGTAGGATCTAGGTTTAGATTTAAATTAATCCAAATTAGATTTAGATTAATTATGGTTTAGAAGAATTTAGGCATGTGAGGGAATAAATAAATTAACATTTATTTAAAAAGTGATTTTAATGTTGGAATGTATTAAATTAAACTTAATACACTTAGGGGATACGTATTCAAATTAAATTTAAATAATTTAGGATAATTAACTTAATTTAATTAAATAAGTGGAAGAGAATAATAAACATAAATAATTAAAATTGATTATAATGTTGTAAAGGATGATTTTAGGCATCTACATTTTTTCGCTCTTTGATGCAACGTTGAAAATAACGTCGCTTCAAAGAAAAATAAAAACAAGATGCCCCGAAGAGAACAAAAAGTCCTAAGGTGGCAATGGTGAAGGAGTGTGACCCCTTGAGAAAATAATAGAAAAATAAATTTTTATAATTTTTCCTCGAAAAAGAGAAAGAAAGAGGGAGAAAATGAACAAATGCATGACTAATGAGGGGATGAGGAAAAAATAGAGGGAAAAAATGGGGTTCGGGACGGAAAATGTGTCGTTAGGGACCTATATATAGTTGACGGGGGCCCTAAGAGGTCATTTTCATTTGCAAAGAACAAAAAAATAGAGCAGAGCGAGAGAGATGACAGACCCATGTGACCGTGCATAGCTTGGAGAGCGCGTTCGGATGTACCAGCGGGCTGCAGATGTAGGACCATAATGAGTTCAAGATCCTAGCCTTATTTATGATTTAAATTTTGGCATTATTGCATTTATGGCATCCAAAAAGGGGGGAAAGCTCATAGGGATAGAGACGACGGTCGACCAATCGTCATCTTCGCAAACGACAATAGACCGATCGTCATCTTCATAGATGATGATCGATCGATCACCGTCTGTGCAAATGACTATCGCTAGATAGTCATCTGCGAAGATGACCAAAGAGGCCACAAATGACTATGCTAAACAGTCGTCTGCGTGGACCAACAAGCACCATAGGTGGTGGTTATGAACCATCATATCTGTTGATTGGGGTATGCGCCAATCAACATCTACGTTGGTCAATGGGCGTTTGCACCAATTGACCCAAAAAACATGAAGAAAGACTGGGGGAGAAAACAATAGAGGAAAAGATTAGGGGGGACAAGGTGTCCAGACAAAAGAAAGAATGACTGATATACGTGATTGTGTGTGCAGGAGAGGGTGAGACCATTTTGATCATAAGAGAGCTGGCCGAAGACCATGGTGCTTGGTGATCGACTTACAGCAATAGAGTGGGAGCAAGTCACTTTATGCGACCTGGAGCATGTAAAATTATGGCCGCAGTCGAGAGCCCATAATACACTCATGACCGCGCTGATCAAGATGTGGCACAACCCCACCTTGACTTTTCACTTCCCGATAGGGGAATCGACGATCACTTTATTAGACATATGGTAGATATATTACATTCCCATCCGGGGGTTGATTCTGGAGTACGTGTAGGAGGGATCAAAGTCATACCTTGAGGCAAAATTCAAGCGACTCCATGATCAGATTCCCACTTCTAGAGAGTGGTTATTTTGGAGAGCTACAATGGCAGCATGACCACGACTACATCGAGTGGCACTCTATCTGGCAGGATTAGTTGGAGGGCGCATGATTCCCGATCATGCAAGGCATGGATTTCCAGTGGGGTGGGCACGAGTCTTATGTGTGATGTTAGAGGATGAGGGAGAGCATTAATGTTGGGGATACACCATCCTTGGCTAGTTGTACTACGCCCTTCATATGTGTGCCTATTGTAGAGGCATGACACTGGGAGCAAGAGTGATACTCCTATTAGTTTGAACATGAGAGCACATCATAGTGATACACCCCATCTAGAGGCACAATACATGGGTAGCATATGATCCCTATGCGTGTAGATATAGGTCATCGATTAGATACAAGTTAAAAAACTCAATTGGTTATTGGAGACACATGTTAGATGAGATGATCAGGTTTGTATGGACACCATATGCAGGGTGTGAGGCATGGGGCTACCAGATCCCACATCAATAGGATTATGGAGAGGATGGATGGATGCACCCATACATTTTGAAGTTTGTCTAGAAAGATTGATGGTTGATCAGTAGGACCACTTATATGATTGCACGATACATGTCGTCCTGGGTACTGAGACAGTTCAGGTAGATTCAAGATGCAGTGCCAGATGGATTCCCACATCCACTGGTCACATAGAAGGTGGGGAGTCTCAGGGGGATAGGGGTTTACTTGAGAGGATCTCGAGCCTCATGGATAGGGATGATACTGTTGCCATGGAAACAGGGATAGGATGGGGTGGTGGATGCAGGGGTGACCCTAGCGTATGCACAGTGGTGGGCTGCACATATGCCAGTGAGACTGATGATCCCGGGGATCATTTAGGCATGAGAGAAGCCCGCTGGAGGGCAGGAAGGTGTTGGGGTAGATGGGGATGATGATGGTGGAGATGATGAGGGAGGAGATGGAGGAGGAGGAGGAGGTACAGGGAGAGGGCCACTGAGAGGGAAGCCACGAGTGGCGGCTCACAAGAGATGGGGATAGGTGTAGATTCCTACAGGTAGAGCACCCTACTATTATAGGGACAGGGGCCATAGGTACATGTGTCATTACAGGGATAGGGGAAACATGTACAGGGTCCACATGTAAAAGGGCCACTAGTAGGCTATGTATTACAGGCCACCCATGGCACCGTTGTTGTAGAGAAAGCTAGCTTACATACAAAATTAGCACGAGTACAAGGGTTGTTATCCACATCACAAGTATCAGAGGCTAGTGTATAGATAGAGTTGGCCCGAGTACAGGGGTTACTAGCCACAACACAGGAATTTGAGGGCAACATGCAGATAGAGCTAGCCCGAGTACAAGGGTTACTAGCAAGTGAGACCGCACGAGTAGACAATGCTCAGAGTACATTAGACACACTGCAGGCTCGAGTGAACGGAGGAGAGTTCACGATGATTGAGACCCCTACAGGAGCCATGGTCAGGGATCACTGGGGGGAGAAGCTACAACAACATCTAGATGCTATGAGACAGGAGTTGTAGGGGATGACTCAAGAGAGGGATACTTACCAACGCAGGACAAAGGAGTACAAGAGACAACAAGAGATTGTTGTACAGGCTGCAACAGGCCCTGGAGTGATGCAAGTAGTGTACGAGGATTTCTCTACACATAGACGGGAGACTAGGGAAGTTTAGGAGATGGAGTACTATCACCGACTTTATTATGAGGTCGTACCAGAGGGCCAAAGAGAGCCTTCTTATACAAAGAGATCTTCTTCACAGACTACAGGTGGAGGAGCTTCACAGGCCTCAGTCGGGATGAGATTGCCGCAAGAAAGGGGGGACGAGACAGGTGGGGCTAGGCCATCCTTATGATTCAACTCAGTGGATGGTTGATACACATGCATGTTTGACTTTGAGTTATATGTACAATGACATTTTGAGATATACTTGTACATGTATTTTGACATTGATGTACTTTATTGGACATTTGATATATACAGAAACTTTGACTAATGGTCCTACCTTTATGATGTATGAGATTTCCATATGCATATGATGATGACTTTATGACTAACGTGTGTGATGAAGGATGTGATATTAATGATACTGATGTGTTTGTGATGCAGGACATGATATGTGATGTTTATGTGTTTTAATGCTTTTATATGCACATGGATGCAATGTTTATATTATGGATGTAATGTTTATATTATGGATGTAACGTTTAATGTAATGTGGAACAAATGGATGAAAATGAATTGATGATTTATGATATAGCTGGATAATAATTAATGCAATGCAATGTTTAATGAACCTAATGAGTAATGCAATGATTAATGAACCTAAGGAGTAATGCAATGATTAATGATTAATGCAAAGTAATGATTAATGAACCTAATGAGTAATGCAATGATTAATGATTAATGCAAAGTAATGATTAATGAACCTAATGAGTAATGCAATGATTAATGATTAATGCAAAGTAATGATTAATGAATGTAATGGGAAATGACTAAATGCATAAGGACTAATGAGATCTTTACTGAATAATGATTAATGAATAATGCGTAATGAATGATGACTAATGATTAATGAGTAATGAGATAATGTAATGCAATGCATCTAGATAATTAGGATGAATTTGAAGTCAATACTTAAACTCATCATGAAATAATGAATGCAACTAAATGAAGACTCAATATGTTTTTGTGTATACTAACCAGAACCAAGAGAATCACATAGCTAGCTTTAGAGGGAATAAACAGGAATCTTGCCAAGAGTAACAAAAAATGCAACATGACGTAACCTAATATGCAACCTAACTAGATGATTTTCGTGGGATCAGATTGTGTTAATGTTGGAGAGCACACCCTAGTTTGATTTTGCAAAAGGATTTATGCACAATGTGTTAGAAAACACAAGTGACATTGGTCCTTTGCGTGGACGAGACTCTCAGACAAATAGTTTGTTAAGTACACAAATGTAAGATTTTAAGCCATGATGGTAAAATGAAATGTCACTCATGGGAGGATTTAATACACCTTAATATTTTTAAGGATTTGGTGGTATGTGTATAGATTTTTCCCCCAGTGAGGCATATATAGCCATGACTATAGACCAAACAAAAGTGTAATTGAACAACTATGAAAAACATATCATACCGCAAAGACATGTATTTCAATAAACACCATTCATGACGAACCAAGATATTAAGGATCAAGACAATCATGAGGAGGATATATAAGAACACAAAAATAAAATCAACAGAAAGGTATCATGACCAAGCAATCATTCAATCCAAAAGTTCTTGCCATGAACATGATTATATGATGGAGGATTGATAAGCCGACACCGGAAGGATGCATCCTGATGGGAAAAGATTGATTAATTTTTGAAGGAGGCATTCGCTGGCAATTGCTTGTGAGTGAAATAATAGCTTTGAAATTCAATTTGTCAGTTGATTTGTGAGAATTCTTGCGATCATTGTATCTGGGAAAAAGCTCAGCATTGTGGGGTAAGATCAGTCGTGCGGGAATAAAGTTTTATTGCGGATGTGAAGATGGAAGGAAACTACCTGCACAGATATGGGTAGTGTAACAGATTTATTAGGACAAGGTGTTGGATGGTGTGTAATGGATGGTACAAATAGATGGTAGATGTGGCTACGCATGGCTCCTAAAACAGGTTTTCACCATGGTACTTATCCATTGCGTCACCGAAGTAATTTTCACAAATGGGCGATTTTATTTCTCTTTCTCTTTTTTTTCTTTTTTCCTTTTTTTGATTTTTTGGGATTTTTCACAGATTTTTTGGATTTTGCATTGATTTTTTGTTTACTTTTTTGGATTTTGCACTGATTTTCTGATTTTTTTGGATTTTGCACTGATTTCCGTTGTACAAAGGATTATGAACAAACTAAGCATAGAAGCGTTTGAGATGTACAATATTCACAGGACTAGGGATAGGAACTCCCTATGGTGTTGCAATTTGATAAGCTCCAGAGCCAAATTTAGTTGTAACCTCAAAGTGTCTTGAATTAAAATGCTCCTCAGTGAGAAAACAAATCCCACCAAAATACCCCCTGTTTGCCAAAAGTGACTTTGAAAAAGTAAGTAATGCATGTTTGAGGTTTATTTTGCAAATTGATGAAATTGAGTGATTTTGGGGTGAAAAGTGATAGTGAATATGAGAATGGTGGTTCTCGTGGTAGATCACCGATTTGAGAGGGTGCACCGGTACTAGAGACCCCAGGAGTATGAACCCCCGGTATGTGTTGTAAAATCTCTTGTTTGTTGCATAATTATTCTTGAAAAAACAACTAGGGTTTGAAAAAAAATTAATTTTTTTTTTTGTGGGTTTGTGAAAAAAATTATTTAAATTTGTGTTTTTGTGAAGAAAATGCTAAAAAATGATTGGGTTCTAAAAAAAAATAAAAATTCTTTTGTTTGGGGGAAAGCTCGCTCACACCGGGGCGAGTAGAGCTCGCACCCGGGTGATCCGAGCTCGTCTGCGAGCAGCAGGCTCACCCCGAGCGAAGAGCTCGGGGGAGCTTGGGAGGGGGGGGTTGGGTAAAAAAATATATTTTTTATAATTTTTTTTTTTTTTTTTAAATTTTAATTATTGATTTTTTATTTAATTATTTGATTTTTTAAAAAAATTATTTAATTATTTATAATTTATTTAATTTTTTGATTTCTTTTTTTAATTTGTGATTTAATTTTTTATTTTTGAAATCTGTGACTTAATGTTGTCATTTTTGTCGATTGGTGGCATGATTTGATGATTTTTTTTTTATAATGATGTCCCTTGTGCGGATTTTCTCGACTGTTTCTTGATTTTGTCGATTTTTGAAACTTTATTTTTTATTTTAAACATGATTTATGATTTGGATTTTAAAGATGACTAGTTCTCAAGCAAAATCAGATTTGTTTGCCGCCAATGTTTAGCAAGGTGCAGGGTATGATGAGTGTTTGAATAAACATATTGGGCTAGAGGGAATATGGAAATGATGGAGAAAGCATGCATATTGTGACCCTCAGGATTATCTTCTGAAGATTATCCGAGCTAAGAGAAAGGGATACATCAATGTAAGCTAGTGAGGTGATTTCAGATAGCATATAGGGTAATGACATGATGAAATGAAAAACATGTATTGACCAAAAGAGTGAACATGTCAAGATGCTTTTATGGACGTGTTTTTGCATTTTACGTCCTTCATTTTTTTCAAGACCGAATGATCATTTTGGATAGGATGTGGATATGATAGAACAACTAGGATAAGGTTCAATAGAAGTCACGAGTGGATGTTTTGGAATTATTGTCAGGATGCTTAGGGATAACGAGGGTTGATTTGGGATAAGAAAGATCATGATAGGGTAGCATGGATGCAACAAGTGAATAGGCTGGTGGAAAGAATAATGGATGTCAAGATACCTGATGCATTTGGCTATGTTCAACCTTATCAAGATCAAAGGAGAAAAAGGGAATACAAATGCAAAATAGGATAAATGGTAGGAAATGGAAGATGTAGTATATGATGGATAATGAAGGAAAGTATAGATAAGATGACATGGATTGAACTTGCCCCCAAGTGTAGAGTACAAGAGGGTGGATTATGCATGATGCCTATTTTCCAGGTTTTCATCATGGTACTTGCCCAAGGCTCCGCAAGAAGTTGTTTTCACCATAGGACGAATAATTTCTCTTTACTTTTTTTTTTTGATTTTTTGGAAGATAGTGAATGTGTGATAGGAAATAGAGGAATTTATACCTCTTTCTCTCTAGATAATACCCTTTGAAAGGTACGCTATAATAAACCATGGCTATGGAAAGGATGCTCAAAGATATTGATAAGGTGATGATAAATGATAGATATGGAGGATAAATGTAGATGGTGGTTAAGGTTTCATGCGACAAATTGGATAAGAGGTATGTAAGGATGAAAAATAGGTTTTGGATAATGCTTAGGAGGATAAGAAACATGTATATTGTGGATTGAATGTTGGCGAGATCAACTTTGACACACACTTTGAAGGGTGGTGGAATGATGAAGAAAAAGTGGATTGGGAAGCTTGAAACGGTGATGAGAGAAAGATTGTGTATTTTGGAACACCATGACCCAAAATGGATGGAAAAAGTGATGAAGTATCTAAAGTAATAGATTTTGGGACATGAGGACCCAAAATAGATTTGGAAGATGAAAAATGTTTGAAAGGAGGTGGAGCAGAAGCCTTTGGAAGCTTGATGCCAACTTTGATTTTTCTTTTGTGTGCAAGTCTTACAAAAGCGACTTGGGAATCTACATAGTAAGTATTTGATTTTTCTTTCCTTTGTGATGCTTTAGAATGCATTTCTTCAACGAGGGATTTAGGAACCCACATTTTCTTTGATTCCTTTTTTTCTTGGTGGACCTTTGTGGCCTTTTGGATATTTATTGTGGCTTGGTGGACCTTTGCGGCCTTTTGGATATTTCTTTTTCCTTTTTAGTCACATGTCGATTAGATTGGACACGTTGATCTTGGTACATATGTGGATTCTTGGATTTGTAATTTTTATTTTTGACATCCAAGTTGCTTCCAAAGGTTTTGGGGTTCATGGATGGATAGGAATGATATGGAGGGTTCATATGTATAGGCTCTTGGAATTTTCTCAAGTATGTGTTCCTTCGTTGATCTTGATACCTGATGGGGTAAACTGATGATGAGCTAGGAATGGTGGATGGAGAGAGATAAGGACCCAATATGTATGGAAGGGATGAATATTGCAACTTTGGGAAATAGGGACCCAAAATGGATTTGGAGAATGGAGACTTTAGCTTTGGGATATAGTGACCCAAAATAATTTGGAGGATGGGGAAGGCGTATGGTTACATTTGAATGGAGGGAGATAAGGTGTGAAAGGGATATCAACATCTTTAGAGTGAGCTATATTTACAAGGGTTTTATCTTTAAGATTTATCTTTATACCAACAGGATCATGAATAGCTTTGATAGGAGCAACTGAAGCTTGAGGGGATTTAATACCATGAATGGAATTGGGAAGAGTGAGGGATTTTTGAGGAAGACATGGGGGATTATGACAAGGAGATGGTGTGATACTTTGATTTTTATATGGAAGAGGATCATTGGATGAGGTAGAAAGAGTGCTTTGCT
Organism: Thuja plicata; assembly: GCA_018584345.1. Lineage (NCBI taxonomy): Eukaryota > Viridiplantae > Streptophyta > Pinopsida > Cupressales > Cupressaceae > Thuja > Thuja plicata. The sequence continues at coordinate 977,853 of MU227380.1, read as the reverse complement.
CTTGGTTTTCAATAGGCTTATTGGAAATGATGGAAGGGATATTTTGATCTTGCTTAGGAGGTGGATAAGATATAAGACTTGGAGGGATAATTTTTTCTTGAAATGAGAAGATATCATTGGATGGTTTAGAAAGGGTACTTTCCTCTTGATTTTCAATAGGCTCATTGGAAATGGTAAAAGGGATATCCTAATCTCTCTTAGGAGGTGAATAAGATGTGAGGCTTGAAGGGATACTTTGTTCTTGACATGGAGGGATATCATCTTGGAAGAAGTGTAAGGGTATGAGAGAATCATCATGACACTCTAGGGATATGGGATCTTGGCCAAATATTGGATAGGATTGGATAGTATGTTGATCTTGATCTTTACTAAGACTCGTTTCTTCACACTTTGACTTATCTTCCTAACATGGATCCACTGCTGAGGACAAGGTAGGAGTTTGGACATGCATGTGATATTATTGAAGGTATGATGAAGGATCATTTCGAATAGGCCTGATAGGCATTGAAGCACATGAAATCTTGGGGTTGAAGATCTTTGAAGCATGGAAGAAACTTGCAGAGTGATGCAGGTTAGATTGGATCTCTTTTAGAGGTAGCCCTTGAGGGTATACATAGTCAAAATTGAAAGTATCATCCTTAGGTTCATTTCTTGATGGAGATGTTTTATCTGGGTGTGACTCTTTAGGAGATGTAGGAATGGTGGAAAATTTAGAGGTTCCATGATGACCATTGCTAGAAATACGTTCATGGTTTAGATATTGCTTGAGAGTACTATCGTGTTCTTCATTAGATGATTCATTAGGATTTTGCACTTCAATTATGTCATCATCAATTAGATCTTGGATTTTATTTTTCAACTCCACACAATTTGAAGTTTTATGTCTATTATGTCGATGGTACGCACAATAGTTGCTCAAAAATGTAAATCCACATGAAGTCGTTTGAGGCAACATGATGAGATTGTTTTAAAGGAGTTCTTCCAAAGATGATTCATAAGATTGTCCCAAATGAGTAAATGATCTATCCAATGTACATTTAAATTCGTGTGTATTTGCCAAAGATGTATTGGATTCAAGATCATGATGATTTGATTCATTTTTGTCATATGATTTATAGATAAGACTCTCAACAAAATCTGATGTAACTTCCTCTTCATTCTCTTGATCAAAGATAGGATGGTCATGAAGTTGTTCTTGATCAAAGATGGGTTTGTCATGAAGTTGTTCTTGATCAAAGATAGGACTGTCGGGCTTAGATGCCTCTTTGTTTGAAGAAAAGGGAGACATGTTTAGATCATGAATAAAGAGAAAATGAAACATTGATCTGAATGAGTCTCTTTGAATGGTGTATTCTTTTCTTCCTTTAGGTCTTGGATTTATGATTGCAAAGAATGAATTTTCTTTGCGGCGGTTGCAATAAGAGTCTCCTCTTTATTGTTACCATTTATTTTGAACCATGATGTGATTGTCTTGATGTTCTTGTCTAGGTGGTTGAGGAGGTGTGGTTTCTTCCCTGTGCAAAGTTTCATCTTCCGGTAAAGATAATTTAATATGATGGGATTTTCTCCAAACCGACATAAAGAAGAATTATGAATTTTTATTGAAATAGTATCCTTTTGAGAAGAATGATGATTTTTATTAACTTTGGATATTTAAAATGGATTTTTTATTTTCTTCAAGATCATGTATAATCAAGTATAGCAACCACAAATACACATGTTTTTTAACCTATAAAAAGATGTACATAAAAGTGTATATTCTTGAATATTTTCGACAAGGTCTCCACAAGAAAGCACTTTAATCAATTTACCTATGGTCAATTTAGTTCAACATGGTTTTTAAAAGGTAGGATTGTTAGATTAACTAGGTGTTTAGTTTAGGTTCCAAACAAAAATATCAGCTGAATCATACAAGGAACATGTAGTCGTGCACACGTGATTGAGGTGTATAGCCCTACGAGTCCAAGCATTTGATATTTCTTCCCTCTAAGTTTTTCAAACTTAACCAATTTTTTTAATTATAAAGTGGGTGGAATAGTTTAGCTTAACCTTGTTCCCACTTTGGGTCCTCCCTCTCACCAGCCTTGCTAAGGCACATTCTCGGGAGGCAGGCCCACTAAAGTTCTAGAATGTTTATGAAAAATGAGAAATAAGTCTAGAAGTTTGATTACCCTAAGAAGGGTAAGAGCATATCCCTATTGTTTTCACCTCACAAACACAATTAACATGGTTTAATTCCAAGCCTTTTAATCTAAAGAGACTATAACTCATTTGGCTTTTTGATTCACTTGAAAAGTGAAGAGTACATATACCTAATCCTTTTTGTCCACAAACATGAAGGCATCAATTTTAGTGTTTGTTCATTTCTAACCTTTCTTTTTATTGTCAAATTTAGCATGTTTGGCATTTTGGTCAACTTGAAAAGTTGAGAGCATAGGCCTAATGCTTCATTCGAAAAATAATAATAGGTTTTTAATGAGCTAAATTTCAACTTTGAGATGTCCCAATTAAACAAATGACTTAAAATCAAAAGGTTTTAGAACTCACCTTGTTCGAAGCTTATGCACATTTTTGAGGTTTTTGATGTTTTGTTATACTTTACCTCAACGATCATTCCAAGCTCCTTAGCATCCAAGTTTTTCTCCCCAAATGTTAGTTCAACAACCAAGTGAACAAAATGAAGGAAATTAAAACCGAATCCACCTCAAATGAATGAACAAATACTTAAGCCAAAGATGGAAACTTAGTTTGATATAATTTGAGAATTTTGATGTAATCTTTGTATGATTTCAGTTCTTCTTCTAAGTTTTCCACTATGTTTGCGTTATGGATTTGCTTAGCATAACCATTCAATCTTTTAGATTCCTTCTCTTGCCAATAATCAGGTGCTCTAAACTTTTCTTTTTGAACTTTCTTAAAATGCACCATATTCAAATGGGCGAGTCATCAAGATGAATGAAAGAAGTATTATAAAAGTCTTGATAAAGATCAACGATCTTCCAATACCTATTTCATTCTTGAATTCTTTCTTCTAAAGTTTCGGCTTCAATTGCTAGTTGTATCCGCTTTGCGTCTTTGTATAGCCTTTTTGCCTCTTTCTCTTGATAATAATAGGGTGATTTGTATATCAATTTTTGAGTTTTTCTTGATTTGATCCCTTTAGTCATATGCAATTCATCAAAAACATCAATTAATTGTTAAATTTATCACTTATACAACTTAAATTTTATACAACTACTAAATGCAATACAAAATAGACCAAATGCAACTCAAAATAGACCGACTACAACTCAGAAGAGACCAAATGCAACTTAGAATACACCGAATGCAACTTAGAACAAACTGAATACAACTTAGAACATACCAAATGCAACTCGAAATAGACCGAATGCTATGTAAGAGTTTTCCTAAATGATATACAAATTTTCCTAAATAATGTGCAAATTTTTCTAACTAACATGCAAATTTCCCTGAATGATATGCAAATTTTCCTAAATGTTATGTAATGCTTTCTGAATGATATGAAAATTTCCCTAAATGAGATTCAAACTTCCCTAAATGATATGCAAACTTCCCTAAATGTTAGAATTTATGCAAATCCACAACATAACCATTAAATAGAACCGTTCTACATCCAAAACCAAATGCAAGCTTCTTTAGACTAAGTGCGAGCTTCTTTGGACCAGTGCAAGATTTCACAGATGAGGTGCGAGATTTCATAGACTAGGTGTGAGCTTTCATAGACCAAATGCTACAATCTACAGATCAAATGCTACAATCTGCCAACCAAGTGCGAGAATTGACAAACTAGGTGCAAGAAAATTAGTACCAGGTGCGAGACACTTACTACCAAATTCAAGATTCTTTGTACCAGGTGTGAGAATATGCAATGTAAACACTTCAAAATTGATGTTAGAATGTGAGGCTTGAGCCCCATGGTGGGCGTTTGAAAATGTAGTCCATATGTTTGATCTGCACACAAACTCAATGTAGCAATAATAACAGGTTAGTCAAATTGAATTGAAAGATAAACTACAATTAGATCAATTGAAATGATAAACCTATTGAGTGTCTCATTGCTCTCTAGTTCCAAGGACTATTGCTCTCAACTGCATTAGAGATCCTAGTGACAACTTAGGAAATGAGCAATGGTATACAATTGATGATGCAAAGCTAATTAAAATACAATTCAATCCAAGATGTAAGATCTTGATGAAGAATTATGCTAAATGCAAATTGTCATTATGATCCTAATTAAGAATGCTCAATGCTATGCCCAATTCAACAAAATATACTTTCTATGAAGTAAATTGATGCTCTAAATGTGATTAGGTACTCTAAATGTGAACTGGTAGTAAAGTGGTGATCTAGATGTGAATTGGTAAGTTTACACTAAGAAATGCCTTCTATTTATAGGAATTCCCAAGGGTAGGGGGTGAGTTTAATTAACCATGGTCAAAGTATGGTTGAGGTTAAGGTTGAGCGATGTGTTTCAAATAGAGCGACAAGATGACAAAATGAGTGGTGGGGATAGAAAAGGTTAAATGAGTGGCTAAGATAACAAAGCCTTGGAGTGATACATGTGCTCTCAATCCTCTCTTCTCATTGGCTAATTGATTTTTATCCCTTAGTGGTTGTTGAAAGGAATTAAGAATAATTAATTCAAACAATTAATTAAATTAGTCATGTAATGGACTTAGATGAGTTGCATTTGATTTATTTAAGTAAACTATATAACTAATTGATTTAATCAATTACATAGTTTAATTAATCCCTTTTGGCTTGAATTTAATTAATTAAAGGCTTTGTTAATTAATCCATGATGTTGACTTGATTTGACCACTTTGACTTTGGTTGACCAATTTAGGATGTCTACACCAACTACTAATAAAAATACATTTAGCCAATTTAGAATTTACTTTTAAAAATATCATAGTTATGAAACCTTTAAATCCAATTACCAAATACATCATCTTCATTTGTTTTAGTCCCGACCCTTGCTCGATTATTAAATCTAAACTAAACATGCCAAATTGAAAAAATTCTATTTGCTGGCTTCATCTAGATACTCCATTTTAATTTGTAATTTACATATTACAAATATCTCGACATTGACTTCAACAAGAATCTAAGATGGGAAGGATGCAAAAAGAAAATAATTTTAGGTGGTTGGAAGACATTTTATGCTCTTCAAAATAGGTGTAGAGAGACAAAGATTTGAGATTGGAAAACTACTCAAACTCTTTTGGTCTATTAGTTTTGTCAGTTGTTCTTTATGGTTGTGAGGTGTGGGCCAACAACACTTCAGTCTCACAATGGAAGCAATTAGAGGGAATCCAAAAATGTTTGATCACAAGCAAGTTCAAAATCAAAAGCACTGTTCCATATGATATCATGTTAAGTGAAACAAAAGTTGCCCCTATTGAAGCAATTGCTATGGTGTGTCTTATAAGCTATCTTAAAAGAACCGAATAAATGGAAGAAGGTAGGTGGCATAAGGTTGTCTCCAATGATATATTGTGCAAAAGGAAGAAGACATTGATGCAACAAAACATCAAGTGGATGAGTAAATAGAATATTCATTAGAAATAAAGGTTTTTGTTATGAATAAGTTCTACAAGAGAAATTGGGGTATTGGGATAGGAAGGAAGAAAAAATACTATATCAATGAGTTTAATCCCACATGCGATCAACTTCAAAAAGCTTACATAGGGGCCAATATTTCATGGAGAACAAAAATTCTTATTGCTCAACTTAGAACTAACTCTCATCAACTTCATTATGAGGCCGGGTGTTGGAAAATGCCAAAAGAGGCATGAGAAGAGAGAGTTTGTACTTTTTGCAATTTTGGGAATGTGGAAATTGAACACTACTTTATTGTTGAGTGTGTTACCTACAAGGACAACAAGGACAAATTTATGAAAATTTTAACAACTAGCTTTTGAAATGACTTATTCAGCGAGGAATACATTGAGAAATTGGGAGCCCTCATCATCAACTTGCATAGGAAAATAACTGATTTACTGAACTGGACAAGCTGTCCCATAGACTATGTTTAGCCTCATAGACATTAAAATTATCTTATTCCAAATATCTTTCTAATGGGGTAATCCATAACTTAGAACCACCTAAAAATCCTGATTTTTTACTTTACCATCGGAGAAAAAACATTAAGAAAAAATTTCAATAGAGAAAATGCCTTTACCGTGAAATAAATACAGCCAATTCCAATGAACCAAATGTCTGCGGTGGATATGATTCTGGGAATAAACTGGTTATGGTTTAGGTGTCGGTCCACGTCTTTCGTGTCATAACAGCATGCGTTGGGTACAAATAATTCCTCCATCAGACCATTCAAGCCATTGGTATATATACACAAGATCTTTTGAAAACACAAAGCCTATGAAGGAGGGAGCAATCAATTGATGAATGGACGGTAATCACACCATCTCATCCGGGTAAGAATGTCAAAACTAACAGACAAACTCAGAGTTCCTTCAACTTCATTCAAACCGCAATTCTTTTGGATTTGTTTTTCCTCCTCCTATTACATTACTATGGGTTTTTTGTTTTCTTTTAAAGCATTTTGGGGTTTCTTGTTCAGTCCACGTGGAGTTTTAAGTGAACCATATGACACACAGATCTTATTCTCTTCCTTGTTTTGTTTGGGTGAAATTGTTTCTGCTACGAGGGAATTGTTAGCAATGTACTTGTTGATGTGGTCTCGACTTTATTGTTTGGATTCCATTGACTTTGAATAGATATACATCTCGGCTCAAATTTCAGTTGATTGGAATCAAGGCTCAAATGCTAACCAACACTTTAGGACCTCGGGGTTTTAAACTTGCTAGGGGGAAGATTTCTGTCACGGATGCGTACCGGTTTAAAGAGGCCAGGCGAATCTTATGACATTTGAATTTTTAACTAATAGGAATAGGAATCTCCCCAGCCTTGCAAATGACAAACCAGAAAACAGCACCTTTTAGTACCAGGGCCCAGACCTACTAAAATTGGGCATCCACTTTCAGTCCTGTATAAATGCCCAATAATGTCAAATCCCAGATAACTATCCACTTGAGCATTCAATTTCTATTGTTATATAGTGTTCTCGGGAGGTCTCTTGTCTATGCCTCTTTGTACTTGGAAAGAGATGTGAGGTCTACCCAATTGGGCATCCAATCCCAATCAGGTCTAACTACCGAATGGGCATTTTCTTCCAATCATATTTAAGCGCTCAAACGGGGATCATGCTCAATCAAGTAGAACCGCCCAATAGGACATGTTGCTCAGAAATTAATGATTACGTTGTTGTACATTAAGCATCAAATATTCTTTGGTGGAAAGTGTTTGTTCTTATGTATCAAGCTGAATGGTCTTATCTCAATATGGTATGCCCATTTGATTAGGTTGCGAACCTTTCTTTTGACCTCAACTTAGATGCAGACTAGGAGAGTGTTCTCTATTGGCTCTTTCCTCTTGCAAATTCTTTTAGCAAGGGCGCTCCCTTTAACGAGATTAATTCATATCTTATGGCTCTTATATGTTTGACTTGCTGAGGCAGCATTCGTAGGGGTGTAGTTGTCTGTTGTTTGGTTCTTTTGCTGCCGGGGTCTAGTTTTAGATATCTTACTTTTTGTCGCTTGGAGATTTTTAAGGATCTGACTAGCAATTTTCATTTGCTGTATTTTAAATTTTTTTATCCCATTGGCCTGATCTTGTCATTAATTATATTGATGTAATTTCTCTCTTTCTCTGATATTATACCTCTATAGTATGTGATCTACATGTGACAAGTACAGTTGTGTGTATTTGGACAACTCTAGATATTTGCCCATTGTTTGTGAGCATACAGTTGGCAAAAATTGGACACATGACTCCATTTGGGAGTGATTCGTACAATTCAGGAATTTGGGGAAGTTGCTGATATTCCTCTTGTTGATGTTTGTAGCTTCAATCAGATAAAATGTACATCATAATATTATATTAATATTACGAGAATGAGAAAAGATCAAATTATACATACACATATACATATCAACATATATATAATAATAATGCTTATAATTGTTATATATATATTGATACATATACATATATTGTTATCTGAATAAGAATTGATCTCTTCCTAGGAAGTCTAGTTCGTCCTTGGCCCCCCCCGGACCAGGATAAGTTCGAACCAGTTCATGGTCCTAGTCCGGTCCGCTTGTGGGTCGTCCAGTCTGGGTCCGTTCCACAGGGACCAAGTTCGAACCACCCAACAATCAGTTTGGGCCCAGGCGAACTTGCCGGAAAACGACAAACTTGGAACGAACGTTGCCGAATTTTCGCCAACAGAAGGAGTTTAAGATTTTTTTTGGCAAAATTTATAAATTTTTGACATCGACAACCCAGGTTTTTGACATCGACAACCCAGGTTTTTGACATCGCCGAACTTGGGCCCGCTGAAAAATAACTCTCGATGCCTTTATAAATATCAAAGTATCAATATATCAAAATATCAAAATCTCTTAACTCATGCTTCTAGGCTGCATAAATATCAAAATATGTATATATATATATATATATATACATATATAAAATTTACATTTTTTTGTACTAATGAACCCGAACACAAACCCCTTTTCAAAATTTTTCCTTACCGGCGAACCGGTTCTTCGAACTCGAACTCGAACCCGAACTCGAACCGGCATCCTAGATCTCTTCTCATAATACTAATATTTATGAGTGATCGATAAACATCAAAATATATATAAAACCGATGATCAAATGCTTAAAGATCGAATATACTAATTGATCTCAATATTTATAGAGTGGTCGATATAATCATTGAGATAATGACCGAGAAATATCGGCCCTTGCTAATTGTATATCAATACAGATTTATTTTGACTAAATACCGATTAACATCAGTTCAAAGTAACAAAGAATACCAATTGGATATCGGTTATTATAAGCACCGATTAGTATCAAAGAACAGGGATTAACATGTGTTATGAATCCGTGTGTATGCATACTAAGAGGCATGTCAATAGAGAGACATGTCCATCTATTGACATGTCTCCCACTTATATAGCAATTCTCGGATTGAATACTGATAAGCATATACAACAGATCAATGCAAGTCTCATTCATCCAATCAATATTTGATCCTAAATTCAGTTCATAGAAATATTTTGATTATTAATATATCTATACATATTTATTACTATATCAGTATTGATTATATATATATATATATATATATATATATGTTTTGTTTAAATATATATCATATATATATTGAGAGATTATATATATAAATTGGATTTTGAAAGGAAATTAAAAGCCATATAATCTGACCTCAAACTTTAACATGGTATCAGAGCCAGGTTCCTTCTATAAAGCCTAACTGCTTAAAGGAAGATCCGATTAGATTGAAGAAAGATCAAGATCAGATTTTTTAAAAATTTATATATTTCTTTTGAAAATCTTGTACCTACAAAATGGTGAATGGAATCAGACTTGAAGACAGACTTGAAGGTGCTTCAAATTTTGAATCTTGGAAAGTACGAATGATGCTAATACTAAGAAAGGAGTTAAAAACAATCGTAGAAAATCCTCCTAAATCTAATGAGAATGACGAGAAGAGCCAATGGGAAAAGGACAATACCAAAGCAATGGACCTATTAGTAGATGGAGTAAAAGATCATCTACTACCTATTATCACAAAGTTAGACTTTGCATATGAAATGTTCAAAGCCCTGGAAAACATGTATGAGATCAACAACACTAGCAGGATTCTTACTCTAAAAAATCAACTCTCTAATATTAAAATGATTAAAGGAGAGACCATCACCTCATACTTTATGAGGATAACAAAATTAAGAAACCAACTCTCAACAATTGGTCACATCTATGATAATAAAGAGTTAACTATGGTAACTTTAAATGGACTCCCTACTCTAAAAATACAATGTTATAGATGTGACAAATATGGTCACACTGCAGTAAAATGTCCTGACAGACTCAAACATCAAGCTTCCTTCGCTGAAGTCAGTAATTCAAACTTGTATTGAGAGAAATTTGTATTTTAAAGAACTTCAAGATATCTTGTGATTGAGAGGGAGTTCACTGATGGAACACTTCTGAGGTAAACTTGATATGATTGTAAAAATTGATTATTGTACTAATGTTATTTCATAACTATATGGGCCCTGTGTAAATCACGAGGAAGTGACAACTTCCAAATGATTATCACTTGTATTTGTAAAAGTTATTGGAAGGTGACGATCTTACAATAACTTGACCTTCTATTGTCATAGACATCTGAGATCATGATAGATGATATCTTGCATGGTGGATTAAGTTCCTTAAACAGACCATGGCCTTCTATTGTGATGGACATCTTATGATGTCTGAGATAGATCATGATAGATTATATCTTGCATGGTGGATTAAGTTCCTTAAATAGACCATGAATGTTCCCGTGGTAAGTATCATTGAGGATACATGTGCACATTACCTATGGACATTTTTTTGAGTACTTGATGAATATCACGGGACTTGATATTTTGAGGCCATTACTCTGAGTACCTGGTGAATATCATGTGACTTGATATTCTGTGACCATTACTCTTGATATCATGAGATGATATCTCTATAAACTCTGATATTACATTGAGGCGATATCTATTTTTTTACATTATTTTGAGTACTTGATGAATATCATGTGACTTGATATTCTTGTTTAGACCATAACTCCTAATATCACGGTGAGGTGATATTTTTTTCAAATTAATGGCTTTATTGTGATTAGCATTTTGATGGATTTTTATATTCCCTAGCAAAGAGGGAGTGTTAATGTTTGTAGCTTCGATCAGATAAAATGTACATCATAATATTATATTAATACTATGAGAAAAGATCAAATTATACATATACATATACATATCAACATATATATATTAATAATGTTTATTATTATTATATATATATTGATACATATACATATATTATTATCTGAATAAGAATTGATCTCTTCTCATAATACTAATATTTATGAGTGATCGATAAACATCAATATATATATATATATATATATATATATATATATAACCGATGATCAAATGCTTAAAGATTGATCTCAATATTTATAGAATGGTCGATATTATCGCTGAGATAATGACCGATTAATATCGCCCCTTGCTAATCGTATATCAATACAAATTTATTTTGACTAAATACCGATTAACATCGGTTCAAAGTAACAAAGAATACCGATTGGATATTGGTTATTATAAGTACTGATCAGTATCAAAGAACAGTGATTAACATGTGTTATGAATCGGTGTATATGCATACTAAGAGGCATGTCAATAGAGAGACATGTCTAGCTATTGACATGTCTCCCACTTATATATAGCAATTCTTGGATTGAATAATGATAAGCATATACAACGGATCAATGCAAGTCTCATTCCTCCAATCAATATTTGATCCTAAATTCAGTTCATAGAAATATTTTGATTATTAATATATATATATATATATATATTTTGTTTAAATATATATCATATATATATTGAGAGATTATATATATAAATTGGATTTTGAAAGGAAAATTAAAAGCCATATAATCTGACCTCAAACTTTAACACCTCTTACCACAAATAAATAAAATTTGGTATTAGCATTTTATTGAGAATAATTGGTTCAACAGTCATTCAATGTGGCAATCATTTCATCTTAAATTTCAGTATGACTGGTGATTTTCTCATTGCAACATAATTTTGGTAAAGGAGCAGGTTGATGTGGGTACAGAGCAAATAGAGCATTATAGAGTACAAAATTTGTCAATTCATCAGGATTCTCAAATGCCTGGCATGTAGGAATCTTTTCTAATTCTCCTTTTAATTGTGATTAGTCATACTCTAAAACATCTTTCCCCAAGGTGGAAGTGAGGCCGGAGTTACCTTGCCAACTGATGACATTAATAAGCAAGCAGATTCCTAATGCAGTAATAATTCAATAAACTATATAATAGGATGCAGAGGTGCCATGGCAGGATCAAGTGATGATACTAAAATAACTACTGCAGAGAAGAAAGCATAGAAAAGCATATTACATAACAGAGCGCAATGCCCTTGAATCATCTAGCTCTCCTGTCTCCTCAAGTAAAGATAATGCTGCGAAACAAACAGTTACAATTATTTTGAATTGGTATGCATCAGGAAATAATCCTTCATTTCTACTTTCTGAACCAGGACAGTTGGTAAACTAATTGTTTTGTTTTTCTAGTGTAAGTTGCAATCAAATGAATTCTGGAGGACCTGCTGCTTTCAGTTTTGGTTGTTCCCTTAGGAGGAATCTGTTACATAAGTGTGCATAGTATTCAAAGATTAATCTATAAAAAAAATATCGTTATCTTTTTTAGTTAATCTGTGCACACATCCAAACAATTTTTGTCCTCAGTGAACTAATTCTAGTCATTTGGAGTCAAACAATTTTTTCAATAATTTTTGTTTTTTTTGTTCACATTTGCCATTTGCTTCTTTGTATTTTCAAATTTTTAGTAGCTTCTCACTTTAATCTCCATTGATCTTTGCTGAGTTTGTCGCTACATTTGCTTCTCTCTCTCTCTCTCTCTCTCTCCTTTTTTTGCTTCTCTTGAGCAGATTTTACCAGCTACCTGTTTAAGAATAACTCAACCATTTACAATAAAAGAGCCACTAACTCAATCTTTTTTTTCTTTTGCTTTTTAATTTTCTCCTCCTGAGGCACTTCCTGCAATTCCTAGACATAGTTGTTTTACATGGATAAAGTTAATATGATGCATATAAACTTGAGGTTTTTTCTTTTTAAATAGATATGTGAGAAATTGATCTCTCTCTAAACTACCATTGTACCTTGCCTGTGGTGATTGATCACATAATATGACTGTACTACGGGTGGAAAATTTAGGTGCCACAAGTCAAACAAGGAGCACAAATTTATAAAAAGTTGTCCATCATCTTAAAATGTTATGTTTAGCCACACAGCTTCAGACTAATTAGATCATCTTTTCATACTTTTTATTTGTAACAGTTAAAATTAAGATGAAAAGGTCCAATTTAGAGAAAACAATTGTTACTCCATTTGCTCAAGTTCATTATTCTTCAGAATTGGAGAAAGTGGTCCTCTAAATAAATACTAAAACAGGGTCACTCCACTAAATATGTGTACACATTTGCATGCCTTTTTTCATCTATTATTTTTTATATTAAAAGTAGCAGAACCAGGGTGCTGTCCCTTTACCCAACAACCCAAAGGGCGCAAAGAAAGCACAATAGACAGTAGTAGCACATTAACAGCAAGCTATGACTATCAAAACCATCAAAACTTAACTAACAGAAACATCATAAAAAAGAAACCAGTACCTCTCGAAATCATGTCCAGTGAACCATATAACATAATAAAAGTCTTAAAAAGAGGCCACTTAGGGCTATCACCAGCATTGACATCTAAGCTACTTAAAGTATCAAAATCATAAACAACTACAATAAGAGTCTTATCATAAAGCCCACTATGGCCGTAAATAGCAAAATCATAAAAAACACAAGGAACTCCATCCCTAGCAAGCTTTCTTAATCTTGCAACCAGCTTGTTGTAAGACATTTGACCAATCCTCAGTGAGGAACTTGAACAGTTCCTTGTAGTTGCCTTCATCACTTTCATCCGCGCCAAGGATCTTCTTCTACAGGAGGCACAAAGAGGTGGTCGAGTTGTGCCTGACTCTCAAGCTCAACCTGGACACACTTCCAATTTTCCTTTCCAATTCAGCAACCTTGGCTTTAGTCTGTTCGAGCTCCTCCGCCATAGTGTCATATTTGGAACAGGTCCCTATCTGCATGGTTTTACATGTCTTTGTTGTCTCAGGTTTGCTTGCTTCTTCTTCTTCAGGCATCATGTCATTAGTGAGATCAATAGCTCCCGTTTTGATACTATAAAAAATATGAGTAGAGTTGTTTACAGTGTCAGAGCTTTCCTTGTCCTCATCCTTCTCATCCTCTTTTTCCTCTTCCTCACTTTTTTTTTCTTCATTCTCCTCACTTCCCCTATCCTCCTCATCCTCGGTGTCAAAGTCAATCAATTCTTTCATTTTTCCTTTCCCCACAAGCTGGGTAGCCAATCATTTGATCTCCTGGGGTTGCTCTCATTCTTAGTGGTTTCTTCTCCGGCGTCATCCTCCTCCTTAGAGAGCACTTCTTGAATGGTGAATTTAGCTTTTTTTGCAGCATGGGCCAGTTTCTTTCCTTTTTGATTACTAGGAGTGGAGGCTTTTTGTTTGTCGTCTCCAGACTCAATCTTGGTAACAATCGGAGTAGGGGTTTCAGGAGTTCCATGTCTATTGTTGCTAGACTTCTAAACAGTTAATTTTTCTTTAGAACTAGAGGAAGTGATCTTCTTAATAATAACAGAGTTTTCTTCACTAAATATATTTAATGATTAGTCCACAAGGCACACACAAACACCTAAAATCAACAAATTTGGTTGTTGTGACATGGTTTTATTTTTATATTGGGTGAGGTTTAGAATGAGAGTTGTGCAGTGCACAATATTCTTACATTTGTGTCATAGTTCTGTCATGACCACTAGAACAAAGTTCACATTCCCTTTTATGTATTGCTCAAGATACTCTATAGATGTTCCCGACGTGTTACCTTTGTCTATATTTCATTTATTATTTTGGCTTCATGTCAGTGAAGAAATCAATACAAGGAGCCAAACTATGAACTATTTTAACATTTAGATATGACAACAAAGACATGAACAGATTTATCCTTTATTTACTTGAGTTTCATAATCTGCATCAAATTTGTTTATTTATCCTTTGTTTTCTTGAGTTTCATAAATTTACAATATATGAAACCTTCCTCAAAGCAAAAAGCGGAGGAAAAACAGGAATAAAATTGAAAAAACAAAGATATTCCTTGGTTAGCTTTAAACTAAGCAACAACAATTTTATCTGTAAATCATGGATAAAACAAGATGCAATGGCAACTATTCTCGAAAGCAAACATAAAAAATAAAAAGCAAGTTGCTAAATTATTTGTACTAATACCCCCCTTAAGTCTAACTAAGGAGACAAAAGCCTAAGGAAAGGAAAGAGGAAAGAGGGAAAACCCAGTGGGAACAAAACCCCCCTCAAAATTACACTAAATCTGTATGGCGGCTGCTGTGTTGCAGTATCCTTCACTCCAAGGGGGTCTTGCAGAAAGTAAAAATGAAAGGGAGTGACATGGAAGGACTAAGAATCCCTCTACAATGTGTAATGTCTTGAAAACATTCTGAGTGCTTGAAGATAATACATAGTCCCATGCTTACAAACAACATTTCCCCCTTGGGAAGAAGATAAACCAATTACAAATGCAGGAAGGCTTCTCATTCTGGATAGGAATTTGTAGGAATTAGAATCCAAATATATGATGATATCTTTGAAAACTGCTCAAATGTTGCTAAGTCCTTGTATGATGAAGATGTCAACTATCACTATAGAAGGCGACAAGCAAGGAACCAATGGAAACTGATTCTGAACAAGCTCCAAAGACAAAGATGAAGTGACAACACTAGTGCCACAACTGTCATCAAATAGGAGAGATCCCTCTGAAAAATGAATAGGAGCCTCCAAGCTCGAAGAAGTCATCACATGCCCATGATTAAGCTGAACCATGAAATTTGACAAATCAAGTGAAGGTGGAGACTCATGAATGTCAAACTTTAAAGACAATGTAGAAGAATCTCCAATTGTGATGAAACTGTTATCAAAGAGAAGAGAAATCCCCTCAAATGTGTCCAAATCTGAAATGTGAGACTCCACAAACAATGAATCAATGTTTGGCAAATAGGATTCCCAATTAGGAAGGCAAAGAGATGAATTATCCTGCTTAACAAGAATAAGAGTCTCAATCGATGAAGATACAACTGTCTGTGTAGGTGGAGGAGCAATTTGAGATTTTTATGCACTCTCAAACTAGAGTTGAAAAGCATTATGTGAGAAATTAGGACACAATTCATGCCCATGTTGATTGCTCCCACAATATTTACATAACCCTTATACATGATTCACTCCTCAAAATAATCTCCAAAGTGGTACAAAAACAAAAACCCTCAATACAATGGAAATTCCATTCTAAAAAAGCTATAATCTTTAGTACTTGCAAATAATTGTCCATGTTCCTTCTTCCTAGCAATCGTGTGCTTTGATACCATGTAAAATTTTAACTAAATCTGCACATCACAATCTAGATCTAACTAGAAAAAGAACAAAACTTGCAGATGGTGTTAAAGCATAAGTAGTTGTGGTAGAGCTTCTTCATAATTGAAGCTTCATCTACTGACTATGTTATGAGTCATTGCATCTTCTATGCTTCAGAAGCTTTCATGTGCTATCGTGATATTGCCCTTTGAAGTTCTTGTTGTGGTCTCGGTTTCTCCTCTATGTTCTTATTTCATTATTCCTCTTTCGTACCTTGGAAGCGTTCCTTCTTGACCGCTGCTGTCTCGGTATCTTCGTCTGCCTCTTTTGGCGTCTGGTCTTTCCTTAACGCTCGACGTCTTTTCATCTTTTGGCTCTCGCGTGCGTGTGAGCCGGTTTTCCAAGACTCATGAACCTTCTTCATTGGTCATTATTCTTTCCTTGTTGCGGTGGATGTATGTCAGTGTGTGTGTCGTGCTCTGAAGAAGTTTTTTGGGATTGCATTTTATTCTGTGTTTAGTGTTGTTGAGACACTTGTTTTAAGGAAGGATTTCGATCTATGTGATCATGTGTGTGTTAAGCTTTATTTAGTGTATTCATTCGGTGAGTCTCAAGTGACTGTGGTTATTGTAATTCATTAAAAGGAGTTAATGTTGCTCATCTGTATCTCAGAAATTGATTGACTTTGAAAGTCATAAATATTGTATTTGTCTTCAAGATCTCAATAAAGAAATTTCTTTTGTGGGCTGGGTTTTTCACTCTCGGTGAGGAGAGTTTTCCTAGGATAAGTCTCTGGTGTTTGCCTTTTTTAAATTGTTCATCTATTTCTGGTTCAAAATTTAACATGGTATTAGAGCTGGTCTAAGAAATTGATCCAGTACCAGAAATAGTTGTTATTACTTTATTTCTTTCTGTGATTTTGATTCAGCTAGCCTCAATGGTGAACGATTTGAAAGTGGAGGACAGACTAGATGGTTCTTCTAACTTTTCCTCATGGAAGTTTAGAATTTTGATCTCACTTGAGGAAAATGATCTTCTTGACTATGTTAATTCTGATGTTCCTGAAACTTCTGGAGATGCTGAGAAAGCTACTTGGAAAAAGAACAAAATCATGGCCATGAAAATTTTGATTGAATCAGTTAAAGATCATCTTGTTCCTGTTATCTCTAAGTTGAATTCAGCTAAAGATATGTTTCAAACATTGAAGGACCTGTATGAATTCAACAACACCAGTGGAGCTCTAGCTCTTCGTCGTCAACTTCATGTTAAAATGGCTGGAGGAGATTCAGTGGTTTCATATTTTATGAAGATTACTGAATTAAAAGATCAGCTGAGTTCCATTGGTGAATCATTTGCTGATAAAGATTTAGTGATGGCCATGAATGGTCTTCCCGACTCTTGGGAATCATTCATTCAAGGTGTTAGTGGAAGAGATGATCTTCCTAAATTCGAGAGATTGAGGGCTGATTGCATTCAAGAAGAATGTAGGTTGGAGGCTAGAGGCAATGGTCGTAAATATCATCATGAAGATGATCATGTTCTTGCTGCCCGTACTTCCAAAGGGACAGATAGAAGAGGTAATTTTAAAAGATATAGAGAGGAATTCTGATTCAGCTCGTGATGCTAAGAAAAAAAAGGATTTTTCAAAGGTCTAATGTTTTAGGTGTGATAAGTTTGGTCATTTTTCTCGTGACTGTACTTCAAGGCCAAAAACCCAAGCAGCTACTGCTAATGTTGAGAATTCTTCTCCTCAAAAGGAGTCTAGTGATAACTCTGAAGGGTTCTTGTTCATTTTTGTACTTTCAATAATATTCCTACAAATAGTGATACATGGCTGATTGATAGTGGAGCTTCTCGCTACATTACTGGTTATCGTGAACACCTCTTCAACTTGAAAGAAAAAGATTCTCATCTTCAAGTCATTATTGGTGATGATGCCTATTACTCAGTAAAGGGTGCTGGTTCTACATCCTTTCAATTGGATTCAGGTGTACCTCTTCATCTAAGTGATGTTCTCTTTGTTCCTGGTATTTAAAGGAATCTGATTTCTATTTCAGCATTAGAGGACAAAGGATATCATGTTGCTTTCGCTGATGGTAAAGTCACTCAGCTCGTGTCATCGGTGTTCGTCATGATAGTCTACAAGATTTCAGCTCATCCTATTCTTGCTTTAGCTCATGATTCTTCAAACTGAAGTGAGTTGTGGCATAAGCGGTTAGGTCACTTGAATTTCAAGACTTTGTCCTCAATGGAGAAGGTTGTTGATGGTATTCCCAAGCTGAATCAAAATGATGGAGTATGCAAGGGATGCACCCTAGGTAAGAATATTAAAAGTACTTTCATAATAGTGAAAGTAGAGCCAAGGAAGTTCTAGAAGTTAATTCATTCCGATTTATGTGGTCCTATGTCTGTTGCTTCTCTTAGTGGCTGTTGGTATTATGTTACTTTTATTGATGATTTTTCTCATAAGTGCTGGATATACTTTCTTAAGTCAAGAATCTGATGAAGTGCTGTCCAGATTTAAAGAATGCAAAGCTCTTGTTGAAAACTTATCTAACTAGAAAATTAAGATTCTAAGATCAGATAATGGAGGAGAATATGTGTCTAGTTTATTTCATAATTTTTGTATTGAGGCTAGGATTAAGAGAGAGTTTTGTGTCCCTTATAACCCTCAACAAAACAGAACAGCTGAAAGAAAGAACAAGACAATTGTTGTGGCAACGAAGGCTATGACTCACGATCAAAGTGTTCAAATGTTTTTATGGGTAGAAGCTTGCAGGACAATTGTGTACATTCAGAATCGCAGCCCACATCATATTCTAGATAATATTACTCCAGAAGAAGCTTTTACAGGTATCAAACCAGACATCAATCATTTTAAGATTTTTGGTTGTCCTGTCTATATTCATGTTCCTAAAGAGAAAAGATGTAAGCTAGAACCTTCAGGGAAGAAAGGCATCTTTGTTGGATATAGCGAGTCTTCAAAAGCATATAGGATTTATATTCCAGTTCAAAAGCATATTGAAATCAGCAAAGATGTTACTTTTGATGAAGATGCAGCCTCCAATAAATCTAAAGAAACTAACTTGGAACTTGAGTCAGAAGATATTGAGCCTTCTCAAGATGTAGTCATGATTGTTTCAAATCCACATTCAGAGATTCAGAGGGAGCATATAGATTTAGAAGAGTTTTCTGATCCTATTGATCCAGTTGATTCTTTTGATAATTTAGCAGGACCAAGTAATGTTTCAGCTGGTAAGAAAAGACCTCTATGGGCTAGAAACACCATGGAAGAGGTTGAGAAATATGCAGCCCCTCGTGGCACTTTTAGAGAGAGTAAAAGGCCTCATAAATTTGCAAATTATATATCCTTGATGAGTCATATCATTGCTTCCGAACCATCTAATTTTGAGAAAGCTTCAAATCAGCAAGTGTGGAAGGATGCCATGTTGGAAGAATACCAATCCATCATCAAAAATGATGTATGCGATATTGTTCCTAGGCCTGAAAATAAACTTGTGGTTTCCTCTAAGTGTTTGTTTAAAATCAAGCATGCAGCAGATGGAAGTATAGAAAAACACAACGCAAGATTTGTGGCTAGAGGGTTCTCACAAAAAGAAGGCTTAGATTATGATGAGACTTTTGCATTAGTAGCTCACTATACCTCTATTAGATCAATCATAGCTGTTGCAACAGTTAAGGGTTGGAGTCTTCATAAAATGGATGTTAAAACAACATTCTTAAATGGCACTATAGAAAAGGAAGTTTATATAGAGCAGCCAGAAGGGTTTGTTATTAATAACAAAGACTCTCATGTGTGTAAGCTGAAAAAGGCCCTGTATGGTCTTAAACAAGCACCACGTGCTTGGTATGAGAGAATTGACAATTATCTTTTGAGCCCGAGCTTCCTAAAGAATGATGCTGATCCAAATTTATAATTTGAGGTATGTGATGAAAAAGTGCTGATTCTTGTGCTCCATGTGGATGATTTATTTCTTACAGGTGATAATGATCTCATTGTCAAATGCAAGGAGTTAGCTTCTGAATTTGAAATGAAAGATCTTGGTCTTCTTTATTATTTCCTTGGGCTTGAAGTGTGGCAAAGAGAAAATGAAATTATCATAAGCCAAGGAAAATATGCAATTGATATATTGAAAAGGTTTGGCATGTTAGAGTGCAAGTCAATGGTTACTCCTATGGAAGCAAATCTGAAAAAAGTTACATGAGGAGGCAACACTTTCAGATTTAGTTGATCCTTCCTTATACAGGCAGTTAATTGGCTCATTAATGTATTTGGTGAATACAAGGCTTGATATTTGTTATGCAGTAAATACCTTGAGTCAGTGCATGTGTGAACCAAGGCAACTTCATTTTGTGGCAGCAAAATATTATTGAGATATGTTCGTGGTACAATGGGTTTTGGTCTAAAATACTCTTCATGTAAAGAACTTAACTTGCTAGGCTTCACTGATTCAAACTGGGCAGGTTGTGTACCTGATAGAAAGAGTACTTCAGGATGTTGTTTCAGCCTAGGTTCAGCTGTAGTTGTGTGGCTCAAAGTACAGCTAAAGCAGAGTAGTAGCATATGTGGCTGCAAGAGAAGTTGTGTGGCTTCAAAAACTGTTTGCAGGTTTGTTTGGACAACCTTTGGATCCTACAGTGATATTTTGTGATAACCAAAGCTGTGTGAAGCTTTCCGTTAATCCTGTCTTTCATGACAGAACTAAACATGTGGAAATCAAGTATCACTATTTGAGAGACATGGTTCAAAGGAAAGCAGTTGAACTTAAGTATATCTCTACAGAGGAGCAAACTGCAGACATTCTTACCAAGCCACTTCCAAGGGTAAAGTTTTGTTATTTCAAAGAAAAGCTTGGTATTGTTGAGAAAGAGTCTCAGCTTCAGTGATTCTTGTTATATACTTAATGAGTTCTTCTTTGTGAGAGAAGTTCGAGGTGCAATCCCTTGTTAAGGAGTTCTTCTCTATGAGAGAAGGTTGAGGTGTAATCCCTTGTTAAGGAGTTCTTCTCTATGAGAGAAGTTTGAGGTGCAATCCCTTGTTAATGAGTTCTTCTCTGTGAGAGAAGTTTGAGGTGAAATCCCTTGTTTCCACCCTCTGGGAGTAGCTATGGTGGATCCACCCTCTGGGAGTGGCCATGGTGGAAGTCATATGTGTGACTATGACTTTTATTGTGTTATTTCTCACCCTCTAGGAGTAGCTATGGTGAATATTGTTATGCTGAAATAACAATTTTTGTTTTGAAAAATCTATGATGAGATTTTTGTTGACATTTTTTTGATTGCAGCTAGATGCTCTTGTCTTGAGATGTCTAAGTGAAGAATTCTCTCTTGCTAAGAGGGAGTGTTAAAGCATAAGCTTCATCTACTAATGAGTCATTGCATCTTCTATGCTTCAGAAGCCTTCATGTGCTATCGTGATATTGCCCTTTGAAGTTCTTCTGGTCTCGGTTTCTCCTCTATGTTCTTATTTCATTATTCCTCTTCCATATCTTGGAAGCGTTCCTTCTTGACCACTGCTATCTCGGCATCTTCGTTTGCCTCCATGTCTTTTGGCATCCGGCCTTTCCTTAACGCTCGACGTCTTTTCATCTTCTGGCTCTTGCGTGTGTGTGAGCCAGTTTTCCAAGACTCACGAGCCTTCTTCGTTGGTGATTATTCTTTCCTTGTTGCGGTGGATGTATGGCAGTGTGTGTGCGGTGCTTTGAAGAAGTTTTTTTGGGATTGCATTTTATTTCGTGTTCAGTGTTGTTGAGACACGTTTTTTAAGAGTTTACTTTGTATTAATCTGCATTCGATATTACTCATATTAGAACGATGTTTACTTTAATTTGAGCAAGACATAACTGTCTTATTTGTTTTAAGGAAGGATTTCGATCTATGTGATCGTGTGTGTGTTAAGCTTTATTTAGTGTATTAATTCGGTGAGTCTCAAGTGACTGTGGTTATTGTAATTCATTAAAAGGAGTTAATGCTGCTCATTTGTATCTCAGAAATTGATTGAAAGTCATAAATATTGTATTTGTCTTCAAGATCTCAATAAAGAAATTTCTTTTGTGGGCTGGGTTTTTCACTCTCGGTGAGGAGAGTTTTCCTAGGATAAGTCTCTGGTGTTTGCCTTTTTCTAATTGTTCATCTATTTCTGGTTCAAAATTTAATAGATGGAAGAGGAAAAATTTAGAGCAAGAATGAGAATAGACTCTTTCATTAATTATAAATGAATAAAGTTACAAAAATATAAAAGCTTCCTCAAAGAAAAAAGTGGAGGAAAAACATGAATAAAACTGAAAAAACAAAGATACTCCTTAGCTTAAAAACTAAGCAATGCTAGTTTTATCCGTAAATCATGGATAAAACAAGATGCAACAGCAACTATCCTTGAAAGCAGGGATAAAAAAACAAAAAGCAGGTTGCTAAATTATTTGCGCTAACACCTTTTATGTTGTGCCATGTTATTTTTGCCCAATTTTACTTGCAGATATTGGCCGTGCCTTGAACATTGGTTATAACCTTAGAGCTTCCTATTCTGTGGTAATATTTCTTGTGTTGTGAAGTCTTAAACTTCATGATGAGTATGCCAGTCATGCAAAACCTGCTTGATGTAATTTTGTGTTTTGGCCATCAATAATCCTACTTGTTACTTTAACTTCTATGGCATGTGACCGATCGCAAGTATGTTGGTCTTGAAAAGTTCTCTATGAATTGACTTTTGTGATCTTACTGGCTACTGTGTTGGTATTGCAACATTTGTGCATTGCAATGCTTGCATGTGGTTTCTTCCTTTCATTGTTTTTGTTTACAGTCACTTTCAATTCTCCTTTACTGTTTTCTGTAATAAACCTCAGTTGTTTCCTCGCAGCCTCCCATGATTTTGCATGTGTGGAATCCTTATCCTATATGCAAAGCTTCTCAATAGCAAGTAGAAAGTGTAATCTTCTTGTGATCTATACAATGTTGTAATTTTAATTCATTCCTTGCAGGTGTTAACGAAAATCTCAGTGCAATATTATGGGTGGAATACCACCGCGATTCTGGTTCTAGATATTGTATATCTATTAAGGATCCTATTCCTATTTTGTAGTGTTTCTTCAAGTTTCAGGACTGGACAAGTGGGAGCAGGGAGAAGACCAGGGGATGGCTATTAGAATAATATATAAGATTAATATTTGAAATTTAATGATACAAATAGATAAAAATCACCTAAACATAACATAATCAAACCAAAAGAAGTTGAAACTCTAAAGAGTATGTACAAAAACAATATAATACATGGGTACATTGGGCAGCAAGCTCCATAATTGGTTCTATCATAAGATTTATATCTTGATAACTATTCCTTTTTCTCTTTCCCTTTTCTCTCTTCATACTCTTTTGGTGAATGTAAAACATCAGACATCATAAATTTTAAAAGCTTTTTTGGGTTAGGGGGGCCTTGGTGGGTCATTATTTTAAAGTTTTGTTGATTCTAGAATCTTTATTTATTTATTTTTATTGTTTTTTATGCATTTGATGTGAGGGCACACTAAAGTCTAAGAGATGGCCAAGAAATTCCCCAAAGGTCCAAAAAATTGGGGGACATGAGGCATCCACAAAAAAATGTCCCCAAAACTTTCGAAGAAAAAGGAGCATTGGGATGGGATATCCCTCCACTTCCCCAAGTCTTTGGGACATTCAAGATGTTCAGATCACAGGGACATGATACCATGGAACATTGCTTTTTTGGAATTACTCTAAGTTCAATATCAATACATATCTTTGTTATTATCACATTTTTTGAATAACAACCATTTCTCTCCCGGAGGACTTGCCATGCAGTTGAAATGTCTTGGGTTTATAGGTGTTTTCATCCTTTTATTGAATCTTTATTACTAGTAATATTTATATGGTTATTCTCAGCTCTTTGTTTTTTTGCAATTCAACGGAAATATTGTAATGTAATATCTATTTGCACATTTGGGTGCTCAGGTTGAATCTTTATTTCTGTTATCATTTATATGCTTATTCACAGAATTTTTTTTCACAATTCAATGGAAATATTGTGATGTAAGTCTATTTACATATTGGGGTGCTCAAGTTGCTATTAGAGCTTAAGGAAAAATTCTCTTCTTTTTTGAGAACATAGTTGTGGATTGCAAAGGCTATGAACATAGAGAAAATTCATGATTAATGCTATCAAGAATTTAATCTTAAAAAGATTCTTACACAATCTAATCCAAAAGTTAATCAAGCAAAATTCTTGATGTCAAGACCAATGCCATTGAAAAGTGGACGCTAGAAATTTTTTGCAAAGTAGTTACAATAGATTCTCTAAGTTCTTGAGTAGCATTAATAAAGTTACTATCTCTCAAATTGACATGTTGGAAGAGTCAATTTTTCTGACAGGTTATAGTGATGCACATTCTAGGAAGCATATGTCTTTATTTCAACCTCTAATTATAATGATTCAAAAGGGATTTAAAATTTATTGTGAACATGTGTACAACTAGGTATAGATTGGATGCATGCTTGCAAGTTCTAGGTAAGAGAAAACTCTCAAATTCCAAAAACTTTGACAATCACTTAAATTTGTGCTTTGAACAAGGAAAAAACTGATTACAAAATGGGAGATGGATCCTGTATGTATAGCCAACCCTAAACCCAAAACCATGGTCGAATTCAACTCATGGTATTACATTAAGTCTTACTCACTTACCACCTCTATACACCAAAGGTCACACTACCTATCATTGTTAACATACATGGGCATGTGAAGAAAATGGTTCCAACTACAAGAATGTCAAAAGGTACTTTTGTGATTTGGCTCACAACAGACCACATCAATAGGGGAGACTATGGCTTCATAGTCTATTAACTTGTGTTTCTTGCTTGAATTTCAGAATCTGTAGTTTTAGAATCCTAAGAGCTTGATGAATTTGTCAATCTTACACATTATCCCAATTTGTGTTGCCTTCTTAATGAAATTTGTAATATCCTATACCTTGGAATCTTTCTGAAAAATCTTATAATCTAGTTTCACAATCAGGTCCCCAAGAATTAAAAAGCTTCATAGTTTTCATATACTTGCGTGACCTTATATCATGCGGAAGCAATCAACTGACAGCCTAAAAATTGATACTGTTCATGGATTTATAATCATCTTATAGCTGACCTTTTCATCTTTTAACTAATTTGGATTTTCCTTCTCTTCTCTTTTATGTCGCCTTATGTTTTGTATATTTTTGGCTGATAGCATGATTTCTGAAAGATGCTACTTGGCCTTTGACTTCTGATATTACAGGTGACCAGCCAGTTGGTCCCTAGCTTTTTCTCTCTTATGCCCTAGCAGAAGTTACTTCCTTCTATTGGATTTTAGTAGATGCATCAAGTTGGATAGATTTCCACTTAGTTGCATTTCAAATTCTCATCTTCCATGTTTTTCTTGTATTTTGGAATTCGTAATTCTAAAAGGAGCTTGCCGAATTTCGTTCTGTTTTGCTAAATACTGGATTATGGGTGTTACTGTTAACTCAATAGATATGTGGCTTTTATGCTTGATTTGATGCCAAAGGTTATAAGTTGCTTTTGAATAGTAGCTGATGAGTTTGTTTCACTAAGAATTAGATAAGGGTCCAAAAACTTTGAATCTTATGTTGCTCAGAGTTGGTCCTTATCAAAGTTTTGAACTTCTCCTGACAGGGATGACTTTTGTGATTCAATCATTCCTGGACTTCCTGATGATTTAGCATTAAGATGCCTGGCAAAAGTATCTCATGGGTACCATGGGCTGCTGGAAGTTGTGTGTAAGAGATGGCGAAACTTAATTAGAAGCTCAGAATATGCTCGGTTCAAAGCTCAAGAAGGCTGGTGTGGTAATTGGCTTTTTGTCCTGACAGAAGAACAAATCAGGGGTCCATGGAATGCATATGATCCTGAAGCTGATAGATGGCATCCCCTGCCACCAATACCCTGGTCAAGGTGCAATCAAAGACACTTGGGGTTTTCATGTGTCAGCGTGGCCAAGAGGTTTCTAGTGATTGGTGGATACTACACTCCATGTGACATTCTAGGTCAGCTGAGGAAGTTGACTGCAACTAATGAGGTTATACAGTTTGATCCTTTTTCGAATCAGTGGAGCAAAGTAGCAAGTATGAGAGTTGCACGGTCAAACTTTGCATGCGCTGTTGTTCATGATAAAGTGTATGTAGCAGGTGGTTATAGCCAGTCATCTGCAAACACACTTTCTCATGCAGAAGTTTATGATCCTGTGGAAGATAGGTAATCATCTGGTCTGTATTTGATTTCTGTTTTCCACTAGTGTAAAGTTAAATATTGACGTTGAACATCTTTTCTTGATATTTATTTTATCCTAAATTGAACTATTTCATCCCCTATCCAGCCTGTATGTACAACTATGGCTTCTTGGTTGTGCCTTAAATAGACTTGGGGCTTACCTAAGAGTAAAAAAATATGCAAATTGTTTAATATGATCTATCATCTAACATAGGTGAAGAATAAGGATTTGCTCGGAATATACAAGGAGGCTCTCTTCAATGGCCCACTTGGTCCTGATATCAACAAGACATGTTTTGGGCTCAGATCACAAGTCAAAATGTTTTTATGGTTCTTGTAGATTTTGAGAAGATTGAGATAGAATTGACTAGCAGTTCATTGAGCTTATTCTCTGGGCAGTAGTTCTTTGAGCTTATGCCCTGGGCAGTAGGGCTTGGAGAAAAATGCATGAGGATGGTGTTGGTTCTTTTGAAAGATGTCTTTTCTTAACTTGAAATTAGTAGGGAACATTCTGAGGTATTTTAGCTGCAGAGTCTATCAAATAAGGGTGTCCTCTTTCTCTTTCTTTGTTTCTTATCACTGCTGGGGCAATTTGTTTCTATCTTTCTTGTTAAGAGATGCCTCTCTTGACCCCTAATTAAAGGTATCTCTCTGCCTTATTTGCAATCGTTGATTGAGGTTCAGTTTGCAGATGATCCTTCTCGTTTTCTTGTTGTGGAGGAAGAGAATTTGGTGTGGTTGGATAAGAGATTGGAAATTTATTGCTTGGTGTCTAGTTCAAAGCTCTCAAATGATAAGTTGGTCATTCCAAGTTCAAATGAAGTTCCTCCTTGGCAGGTGGTGGACCAAGGCTGGGTGTTGTATGGTCCTTCAGCCTTCGAAAGCTCTTAGGTATTTTTGATATATTTTATTTGCCCTTAGCTACCATCTCAAGGATATGTGGTAATGGCCTATGAGAAAGTTAACAAGAAGGTGGGCAAGGGCATTTGCTCTTATTGGCAAGGAGATTTCAAGTTTCTTAAAATTTTTACTCTTCTTATGGTTTAACTATACACGTTTGTTTCTGAGTTCAATATTCTCTCAACTTTTTGTAGTCTGCTAGTTTGGTAAGTAAGAAGAGGCATCCAATGTTTTGGAATTTGTGTACCCTTCTTTAGAACTGAAGGCACCAAGGACATAAGGATTAGAGACTGTAGGGTATCTCTTTGAGGGTTGAATGGATCTTATGGTCCTTCTCAAGGATTGAACCTTGTAAAGTGCTTGTAAGGAAGAATATTTAGAGAGCCCTCACAAAGGTTAGAGGTCACTGGGATAGGGCTCACTGGGTTGATCTTACTTTTTTTTCCTCTTTTGTTATGCATATTGGATTAGTTATAGTTGCACTTGCTTTATTTGGAAAGCATGGGAAGAGGTTGAGAACCTTGTGGTGGTTACTTTAGTCTTTTCAAGATCCGATTCAAGATGCCAAGCCTTTAGGTCTATTTGGTAGAACTGTGAACATAAGAATATACCCCTTGCTTGTACCATGGGGTGCTCTATTGGATAAAAGATCAATTTCTAATCCATTTGTTAATCATCAAAGCTTCATTCATATTATAATACTAGTTGGTGACATAAGGCTTAAACTATTACAATATGAAAATCTGAAAATTGTATGCAAATCTGAAATTAAGTTGCCTTACTATGGAAGTATCATGTAAAGATTCAACCTCTTTATGATGCTTAAATCAACCACTTTAACATTCTTAATACAACCACCGTAGATGAACTAAAAATAGAACATTATTATAAGATAGCATCAATAAAGAGGCACAAAGCAACTACATAAAAGTGCAAGAATCTCTAGAATATCATCTTACAACACAAGATTTACATGGAGAAACCCTTCTCCGCTGAAGAGAGAGTTCTTACAGGAGGAGCTATTCAATATAATTCTAAATTGGTGCTAAGCTGTGGCGGGTTTCTTAGAATTGGACAAGTTCCTGGTTGGAATGTGAGCTTGACCTATTCTCCAGATATTTTTGTGGGGACTGCTGTGCAAGGAATGGCTTTTTCCTGTGGGGATCCTGCTATTATGGAGAGTGATCTTCTGATGTGGAATTCAGGTTGGGGCACTGTTGGTTTTCACCCTGGTGCTGCATAGGAGGATCTCACTCAGATTAAACAGGCAGATGATTCTAGTTTGGTCTAAAATAGCAAAAATACCATTGTAGAGACAAAATACAGCTTGGAAAACAGGAGGTGGAGGCTGCAGGATTTGCATAATATTTTTCCTGATGAGTCTATGTGTAAACCTTTTAAAATCACTTTTTCCAGTTCAAGTTTGGCTTATATTCCACTTCTGGCTTCTGGATGTATATTGGGTTTCTTCCAAGGGCTGTGGGAGTCATCATTGAAAAGATGGTGTGGGGCATGTTTCCAGATGTATCGGCATTTACAAGAGACTGGAATTTTCCCACCTGAATATGCCTGCCACTTCTGAGAGACCTGGTTTTGTAGCTCAGAGATCTGTTTCTGCTGCTATAACTGTTGATATAGATACTCCGAAGAGAGTTGGTTCCCCAATTTGAAAGAATTGTAGATGTTAAGACTATCTTGTTGCCCATAAACTTTTAATACAGTTACTTCGCTAGTTTGATGCTTTGACTTGGTTCATCATTTTTAGGGAACTTTTTGGTTTAAATCTTGGTTGGGATTACTTGAGTTTATGACATTTGTGCTTCTTGGTTGTAGCTGGATGAGATGATGTTTATAATTTTGGTTCCTATGTTGTTTTGTTTCTGTACTCTTTCTGCTAATATAAATAAATAAATGTAGGCGAAGAATTGCTATATTTTTAACCATGTAAGTTTTTTTTCTTGGTATCATGACAATCTCTTTTTTGGCAGGTGGCAGGATATTCCACCCTTGCCAAGTGCACGTGAGGACTGTGTTGGTTTCTCTTGTGGTGGTTTATTCTATGTTGTTGCTGGAATAGATAACCGAGCAGAACAAAAGACTGCAGAAGTTTTTGATCCAGTCAAGGGTAGTTGGCATTCCCAGTTAAATTTTTGGCTGTTTTTTCGTTTAATGCCATGTCCTGTTACAACAGTCAAAGACTGCATCTATGTAATTGATGATTGGGATGGAAACAATATAAAACTTTGGGATAGATTGAGTGGTTCCTGGATTAACGTTGGGCCAGTTCCATCTGTACGGTTTTCTGACATTTCTCATGCACTTAAGGGCTTTGGTTTTGGTCTGATTGGTTTTCAAAATGACCTTTATGTGATAGGGGGAAAAGTTCTCAAATGGGAGCCATCAGATGGTCACTGGAGAAATGTCGAAATTGTGAAACTCAATGTGGTGAGGATTTGTAGGATAAAAGGAGCACAAACAGAATGGAGGGAAGTGAGACCTATAAGTGGATCCAATGGGGCAGTTGTTGGATGTGCAGTTTTGGAGGAGTGAATGGAATTCCGATTAACTGGTTTCCATTAAAATACCTTCAGCTGGGATTTTGTTTTCTGTTGATTTGTTTTTTGTTTCTCAGTGATATCAATGCTCTAGTGATATCCACGCTATATTGATATCCAGAAGTTTATTTACAAATAGGCCAATTTGGGGCATTCTCAAGAGCCAGAATTGGGGGAAAAACTGTATCTTTTTCCTGCTAATAACATTGACAATTTATGTAAATTTGAACCTAAATGGGTAACAGTTGTCAAGAAACAAATTGTTTGCTTTTCCCTGAATTGTAATAAGTTACAAATTATTAATTTATAGCTTGTTCATTTGGTCAATTCAAACTATTTAAGATCTGGAAGATAAGACCACTAGACGTTTCAAATGTCATGGATGGATCAGATAACGTCGTTCTTTATCCAGAAAATTTCTAACCTTTTTTTTAAGGGAAAAGGATTTTCGGACATCCTGGGAAGTAGAGCCAAGCTGTACTAATCTGCGACTGTCTGGTGAATCTGGCAAATTGCCAAATAGCAATATGTGATGCTGTTGCAGTGATGACAGAGGGTCAGGTTCTTTAAATGCTACGTTGGACTCACTCTGGTGGATGTATCACAAAGTTTGAATCAACAGAGCGGCAATAACAGTGTTTCATGTGTAGAAATCCAGAAAGTGGGGAAATACATATGCAGTCAATTATGAAGGAAAAATAATAGTTGTACGTAATGAATTTGATTTTTTCGGGGAAACTACATGCACAGATGCCATATGGGTAGGTTGATAAGATTGAAGGGATGATAAGGTGCCATAAGGGTTAGATGAGATTATTCATTTGCTCCTCTACCTCGATATGAAATTGTAGGCTTACCCTTGTATCTCTACGCCTCTAGATGACATTGGGGCTCTTCCCCACAGCCCACTTGATAACAGTAACAGGATCAGTGGTAATCCCTGTTTGGATGTTAGAACGAAGCGAATT
This sequence comes from Thuja plicata, assembly GCA_018584345.1. Lineage (NCBI taxonomy): Eukaryota > Viridiplantae > Streptophyta > Pinopsida > Cupressales > Cupressaceae > Thuja > Thuja plicata. The sequence continues at coordinate 946,930 of MU227380.1, read as the reverse complement.
TAATTCTCCATACTAACTATTATTTTGAACTTGGTATCTATCAACCTTAGAGGCAGCATAAATTACATAGCATTAAATAGAAACGTGGAAGATAAGGTGCGCTCAGCTTTTTAATTGCAGGGGTCAAGTGAACTCGTTCTCATAGACAAGCAATCTTCCAAGATGCTGACTTGTGCATATTTGTAATGAGGTTATCGTTTACTGTGATTGTTTCTTAAGGGCCAATTTGTTAGTAAAAATTTGATTGTAACCCCTATGGATATCTTGAGAACTCGGTGGCAATTAAAAATGACAATGATAATCTTTGAATGACTTCAAAACTCCGTGACGCTTAATATAAATTCAAGGATTTACAACACCAAGACTATAAGACTACTCTCTCTTTTAGGTGATTTTTTGTTTTCTCTGAAAGAGATATAGGTGCCCAATTATAAATGGGAAAACCTGTAATTCAATTATTGTGGATAGATTCCAAGCTGGATTAAAAGATGTGAATGATCCAAAGCAGTGGTCTATGCAATACAGTTTAGCAGTTAATGATGTGAATGATCCAAAGCAGTGGACTATGCAATACAGTTTAGCAGTTAATGCATCCTTCTTCAATGAAATGAAATGAAAGATTTTAATAACATTTATAAGATCAAATAGTCTATGTGACTGAGAACATCATTATAAGCTGTGCATTCCATGATGAAGTATTATTTTGCTTCTATCGCTCCTTTGTTACAGACTATGCAGGTTCTTTCTTCCCAAGTTTCCTAGGATATCTTCTACCTACTGGTTTTGCACCTAAGATGATGTGATCCTGTCCTCAATTTTACAACTAATAACCTTGCTTTCTCTTTAATAGCAACCCCAAACAATGTTTCTTCACCATATTTCTTGAACTGAATTAATTTATTTTACGGAATATGCTTTTTTTTTACACCCAAACTGCTTTTTGACTACATAGCAGTTATGAATTTTTCAGTCGCATAACTTTTTATAAATTCAACCAAAGATACATATTGAAAATAATTAGTTTTTCTTTTACCTTCAAAGGCTTGATTGTGGAGGAGACCAAGACCAAGGTTAAACATGTTCGAGGAGTATTGGGATGTGGAATATTTTATTATTCTACGAATGCTATTAAAACAGAAATGAGAGTTGGGTGGACCATTCTTGCGTGCGAGAGTTGGGTTCCTATGAAGTAAAAATGGAATATGGATCGATGTTAGATGGACTCTAAATTGCATATAAATTGATCTTTAAAAATCATTTCATTTAATTTATTAATTTCGTAACTTTAGTTGATTAGAATGATTATGTCGTAACTTTACAACCATTCACAAGGATTTAATAATAAATAATTATTAACTTTAAAAGTAAAAGAATAAAATAAAAATAAAAATATAATATAACAATAATATTTAAAAAGAACGAATAAAATTGAAATTAAAATATAATATAATAATTTTTTTGTTAAATTAATGAAAGGTCAAAATGAATGAAATGAAAAGTTATGGCTTTCTCAAATATGAGATGTACTTCATTTGAAAGGGGAGATTAGAAGGAAAAGAATACGAGAGGTGAGATTCAAGAAAGAATTAAAAAGAATAAGAAGACAATAAGGAAATGACTTCTTCAAATGACAAAGTTATGAAGGGTTATGACTCTTTCATAGGGGTTGTAATAATGAAAGGTCTCTCACAAAGGGCATAAATGATGAAAGGTTTTGACTCCTTGAAAGGGCGATAATTGTGAAACACTGTGACTCTTGCAAAGAGTAGACATGATGAAGAGGTGTGACTGTCTCCCACATGGGAAGATATAAAGGGAAGAAGATTTCATTTGAGGACATTCAAAGCATATCAATGTGGAGAATAATATATTATTCTCAAAGGCAACAACAAAAAGTGGTGACTCAATTATTATGAAAGGTGGTGACCCTTTCACAAATAAACTATAAAGGAGACTTCATTCCAAAAATTGGAGGAAGATTTATCAATCATCATGCTTTTTTATCAACCATTAATCCCTCGACAAATCAAGGAAGCAATCATCAGTTCATCTAGTGATGAAGAAAACATACAATTCAACAATCAAGTATACTCTATCAAATCAACATTTATTCGATCATCATCCACCAATATATCAAACTAGCATTCATTATATCGTCACTCTTTAATCATCTAATCATCTAATCACAATTACTTAATCATAACTCACTAATACCTCAAAACATCAAATCAAAGAAATTCATTCAATCAATCAATTATTCAACAAAAATCAAATGAACATAAAAAGCAATCATATTTATAGCAAGTAGATCCATTTATAATCTCTTAAATTATTGTGGTACGAAGAAGTAGCTATGCATATGTATTTATGTGGATTATACATAGAAGTGAACACACACACACCCCCCAGATGTTATGTAGTCAATGAAAGCTTGAATCTCAATATATATGCACTTATCAAATTTTATGAATTTCTATATACAATATTCAAACATGTTGAGGGAAGTGAGTGCAAGGAGGGATCCATCACTAGGTATGCCACCTCATAAAGATGGTTAAGAATCATGAGGCCAATGGGGATAAAGTCCTACCCTTGGGCCTTAGGTTGAGGGTCATTTAAAGGGCACCCTATTGCAGCATCCCCAACCAACCCCACATTGATCAATTGTTGAAGTGAACTAGAAGGGATCCTCAATCATAAGAGGTAAGATGTTAACATGATGGTGGAGAATGACACATAGACCTCACTAGGTACACTATTTGATAAAGATGATTAAGGACCATGAGGACAAAGAGGATAAGGTCCTATTGTTGGGCCTAGAGGATACTTGGGGCACCTCATCGTGTCTTTCATTACAACCCTTGTTATGGTTGAGCTCTCACATAATCATTGAGATTTGTTGTGTAGATCGATATATATTTCTTAATCCTAGAATTCGATGTATTCCATGAGTTATATCTACATTAATATCTAATCTAATTGCAAGTTTCTAAAACAGGCTTATCTCATAGCATATTACTACCAAGAGCTGAGCCGAGTTTGAAGGACATTCGATTGCATACAATACTGAGGGTTACACTTAGATGGTCTTTTCTTCATGACACAACCCATATGTAATAAGTTTTAATATTGGTGGGAATTCAATTCATTAGTTCACTCAACAACTTTTGAAGCTTAATATTGAGGGTTACACTTAGATGGTCTTTTCTTCATGACACAACCCATCTGTAGTAAGTTTTAATATTGGTGGGAATTCAATTCATTATTTCACTTAACAACTTTTGAAGCTTAATATTGAGGGTTACACTTCGATGGTCTTTTCTTCATGACACAACCCATCTGTAGTAAGTTTTAATATTGGTGGGAATTCAATTCATTATTTCACTTAACAACTTTTGGTTAAGCTTCAATGTAGGTGGGCGCTCAATAATCTTGTTGGCTTGTGATATTGCTATCGGATTCAACTGTGTAGTTTTTGAGTCAAACTCATTGATCTATTTTTCACGAGTACTGGTTCACAAGAACACATCTCTCATGAGAATGAATGGAATAGTTAGCACTCATTGCATCTAGGTGATGCTTATAGAGGTGAAGCACGAGTACTTCCCGAGAGGTCACCCATCCCAGTACTAGTCCAGCTCGAGTGCGCTTAACTACGGAATTTCCTCAATGGTTAAGTCCACTTTATATCACTTATCAATCTTATTGCCTTCCAAATTACCATACGATTGAATGACTTTGTATTAGAAAAGTCTCTTGGATCATCCTTCAATTTTGTTCATTCAGGCTAAAACCTTTGATGGCTTCTTTTATAATGATAATTTCATACTCTAATTCTCACTCACTAGAGGATTGTTGTTTCTATACTAAAAATTTCATACTCTGGTTCTAACTCTCTGTAGACCTTTTAAGAGGGGTTGGAGCTTCTTCAAGGTTTGTTGAACATAATAAACCAGAATTTTTTCTCCTCACTATCCCAGATTACCCGCCTAGATCTTGGAGATTCTCAAACTAAACCAACGAATCATTGACATGTAATTTTTTGAATTGCTAGCGTCAACTATCATCATACACATGCTTTGCCTCAGCTATTTTGCTGCTTCAAGCATAGCCTGCACATATGATTTTGGTACTGAGGATTAATACGATTTATAGAGTGTCTTCATACTTATTATGATACCTCATATTTATTTATTAATTGTATTCCTCTTGCTGAACTGTATTACTCTTGCTGACTGGAATTCAGCAGCAGGGGAATTGAAAATAAGGAAAGAGCATATAATTAATTGTATAAAATCAATCAATACATGGTAAATCACTTGCATTATGATCAATTGGAGAATGTGAGAAGGTTCTGATCCAAGGACATTGATTTACACCGATTGATGTGAAATCCGTGTCAAGCTATTTGGTTGACATTAAAAAATACAGGAGCATGGTTGCTAAATATTGTAAATATTATATATATATCCTATTTTTCCCATCGTAATGCGTAAAAGATCATAAAAAAGTAACCCAGTTTTATTTTTATATTGATTTGACTAATAAATTCTTTTGATTATCTGGATAGAGTTTATAGAATTAAGAGGAGAGTTGGTTTTTGATATTGTATACTTTTTCTTTTCAAATTGATCCATGAGAGCATGTTCCTTACAATCTAATGACAGCTCTGCAAATGTATACTTCTTTTTAGGTGAACCGCTGAGCAAAATGATTATATTAATATATCTGAAATTTACATAGTTTCAAAGATACAGTATCAGCAAAAAAACATATGCTGCTAAGGATCAATATCTTAATACAAAGAAGACTCCCATTTACAAGGCAGTTAGCAATCAAAAGGGTGCTGATCCTTAGTGATGAAAATTATATTTCCACTCCAAACCATCAAAAAGATCACAAGATTGTAGTCACGACCATCGTCCCATCCCGTCATTATACCCTGAGTGCAGACCGTCGACAAAATTCTGCCTTCGAACAGGGGAAACAATGTTCAAAACAGAGTGTCCATTAGTAATGGAAACCATGCCAGGAAGCCTTCATTCATCCTCCTTCGAAAGGCCCCCTTCCATGACTAGGTCCGCGAAGTGGAAAAGCCAATCGATATTTTCCACCTCATCCATGACCCAAAAAAGCCATTTGACGCTTCTCAGAGCGAAGCCTAACCAGGGTGTCCATATCTCAGGGTAAATATAGCATAGCAGAACTGTTGTTAGCGTCAGTTTTTCTTTGTAATTCACGGATCTAACTGCAGATTCTGTTCTGTCTTCTTCGTGATTATTGGATCTGACTTTGCATGTAATAAGTTCGACTAAAGAGAACTCATGTTCATTTTACATGTATTTTACTGATAATGCAGTCTTCACTGGGCAGCTCCACCAATGCTGGCTATTAATTGTTAGGTTTTTATTATATAAATCATGTATTATCATGCATATTGTAATCAGAGATGTAGAATTTTTCATTCTTGAACTGTTTTGTTTTATTCTATAAATTCTGTGTTTTTGTATTTTTTTTCTTAGATAGGTCTATACTGAAAATTCTACATGGTATTAGAGCTAAACCACTGAGTTTTCCTTCTTTCCTCTTCATTTTTTTCTTTTCTCCTTAGTTAGAATTAAAGGGGGGTGTTAGCATTAGTTAATTCTAACTATTTGTCTTCACCTTAGATTATGACGAGTGATTATTCCGATCACTGTTTACACCTTCAGTTTCAGATCCATGATTTATAGATCACCGTTTTTGACTACAGGAGAATTGCTATTTAACTCTTGATCGCATTTCACTGTAATTTCAGTTTATGCGGTGGGTAAACTTGTATAAACTTGGAAGCATTGTAATGTAATTTATGCAATGTGATCAATAAAATTCTATTCTTGTGTAGTTTTGTTTATTTTCTGTATTCTTGGAAAGATAGTTTTCTTCTTTTTCTAGCTAGATCTATTATTTATGTTGCAGGATTGACTGCAAAATTCTACATGGTATCATAGCAAGGTTGCTAGGAAGGAGAAATGTAAATTTTTTTTTGCAGGTACTAAAGATCAGATTTGTTGCAAAGAATGAAATTTTAGCCTTCACCATTCTCATTCCATACATTATGGAGAGGTTTCTACTATTCATGTTGATATTGTTGGTTTGTGGTGACTACTCAGGCAAGTACTATACTCTTATTTGCAATTTGTGGGGTTCAAGGCAACGCCCCAAAACTTTTGTTTTGGTTAACTCATCAAGCATTTTTTGGGTTTACTTGACAAGCATTTCCGTAGGTTGACCCGTCAAGCAAGTTTTAGGGTTAGGGTTTTTCTATAAGAAAAATGATGTTAGGGTTATGATTTGTTAGAGTGAAGAAGTATTGTAGCATTTGTAGCGGTATTGAGCTGTAAGGGATCGCTGGTTGTAAGCTGCTGAATTACTAGATAATAATATTGGACTCTCTGTTTGGTGGATGTAGCCCAGGATTGGGTGAACCACGTTAAATCCGTGTCTTCTTGTTCTACTTATGTGTGCTTTATTCCTTTGCATTATTGGTTATATTTGCATGTAACTATTAGATTTCTGTCTTTATTCCTAACAAATAGTTCCTTGGTTCCACAATTGATCAGTTTTATAGATAATTGACACTTGTACTTTCAATTGCAATTTGTTCTTGAATGGTTGAGTAGTGTCATTAGGGCCACTTGTACAGATTCATGTGTCATCTGCATCCATAACTGATAGATGTTTTGCCTTTGTTTGCCATCTATTGATTGTTTGGGGGTGCCTATGCAGATTATTGTCTTCTGTATCTTCGATTGACAGATGTTTTGCCTTTGTTTTCCATCTCCTCATTGTTCAAGTAGTGTCATTAGGGGCACTCATGCAGATTGATCCATATCTTCATCTTGGTTTCAAAGGAGTCCATTCAACACTATGGCGGTTATCATTTGACAGATGTCAACATTTTTCTTGTCACAAAAGATTTTCTCTATTTTATAGATTTTGATGGGGGGTTTATTCCCGCTAGGTTTTCCCTCTTTCCTCTTTTTTTGTCTCCTTAGTTAGACTTAAGGGGGGTGTTAGCGCCAGTTTTCCTTGTAATTCATGGATCTAATTGCAGACTCTGTTCTATCTTATTCGTGATTATTGGATCCGACTTTGCATGCAATAAGTTTGACTAAAGAGAACTCATGTTCATTTTACATGCATTTTACTGATCATGTAATCTTTATCGAATTGCTCCACTAGCAGTGACTATTGATTGTTAGCTTTTCATTATATAAATCATGCATTATTATGCATATTGTAATCATTGAATATCAGAGATGTAGATTTTTTCATTCTTGAATTGCTCTGTTTTATTCTACAAATTCTGTATTTTTGTATTTTTTTTCTTAGCTAGATCTATGCTGAAAATTCTACAACTGTAATCCGAATTGCGATGAAAGGAGACAAATATGTGAATTTTGACCTATTCTGGGTTTAAAAGTTTGAGCTCCACAGGTTGGGTATTGGCTAAACAACAAGCTAAAACATAACTTATATAAAGATGATTATGGAAGAAAAACTAAGTGTCCCCTTGGTAACACATGCGTTTTAGTTTGTTGTTTAGGCATTTGATGCCATAGCCACCATCCAATGTCTTATCAAGGGGAAGGACATGATGACTTCATCAAAAACAACAAATGTACTTTTTTTAAAAAGAGGGGATATGATTGTCTGGACCACTAATGATCTTTTTGATACCATCTACCACCTGATTTGCTAATATATCTACCTCCAAATCCCCTTCTGTATATATGTGTTTTGCCAATAATGCTTTAAGTTTCCAATTTGGTGTTGACCCTACTTTGATTGCATTAATCATAATAGCTGAATATTATTCAATCTCCACCCATTTATTTGTAATTCTTTGCATAGGATTAATCCGTGTAGAAGAGCTCTGAATTCTGCCTCATTATTGGTCCCCATTTGGAAGAAGTTTTGATGATGTTTTAAGGATGTTTCCATTCCAATCTCTAATTATACATCCATTATTTGAAATACCTAGATTTCCTTTGGACACTCCATCAAAGTTTAACTTGAACCATCCAAATTGTGGTGCAAACCAAGAAATGTTTATTCTTGGATCCTCCTCAGTATGTTCCTTCTATCCAATCCATGTTGACACTCTCAGGCCTTAGGCCATTTCATGCTAGTCTCATTTTTTGCATCCATTAAGAGAAGAGCATCCCTTTAGGTGCACACTGACCCATTATGTTGTTGACTACTACAATGGCTGCTTCTGCTGTAATTTGAAATGGAGCAATGTTCATTTCTTTTTCTTGAAAATGTCTATAGTTTCTTTTTGTCCACAATTCCCACAGAAGTGTCGAAGGACATATATTCCAAAAACAGTTCAATGGTGCTTCCCTTTTGATGTTTGGCTAGTATTGAAAGAGGCTTAGAATATCATTTGGTAGGGCATTGATCCAACCCAATTTGGCACAAAGCCAAGCCCAACACTTATAAACAAAGGGACAACTCAAAAGTATATGATCCACTATCTCCTCATGCTCTCTACATAGATTACACCTTGAAAGGCCATGAAAGCTCATTTGCTCATTTTTCTGAATCTTTCAGCTGTTAAAATTTGCTTTTATAGAGCAATCCATGCAAATAAGCCTACTTTGGGTAAGCCAAACTTATTCCAACATAACTGAATAGGCAACTCAATTGTAGGTTGATCTTGAAAATTTGTTAACTTTGCATAATCATCTTTGACATTTGTATGTTCCCTTCTTTGAACGACACCAAACTAGCTCATTCTCACTTCTTATGAATACCAAGGTTGCTATTTAAGATATTCTCTAGCAGATCTTCTTCTTGAGTAACAAAGCTCAACTCTATAAATTCAAATGATGGGTCATTAATCCCTTGTCTCGGTAGTGAGGTAGTGCATGTATGATAATGTGGGAAGGAATTTTGAAACATCAATAATTTTTCCTATATTATATTTCGTTGCGAAGGAAATTAAGCCACATTTCTTTCCTCGGTGGTCTTGGAGTCATAAGGTTTTTTGGTCTTCAGTGAAGGAGAAAATCCAAGAGAAATTTTCCCTTTCGAACATTGAAGTCGATGGTTGCATTTTGAGGGAGAGTGTCGAAGGACATACATAAGAACGTTTTTAACTTTAGTGATGATGATTTCATACATAAGGTATTGATAGTTGGGCGAAGAACACTTGAATGCGGAGTATGGGTACTAGGCAAACATATACATTGCCTCCCTTTTCTTTGTGTGGTATCTTAAACTAGACACCAAGGAAAATGCTTTATGGTTAGTGCAACAATGTGTTCGAGACGAGTGGTGGGGGGTAAGAGCCAGTCATAGCTAATGCTAGACCAAGGGAGGGATTTGTGGCCTAGGAGGGGCGTGACTACATGTAGGAGAATTTATCCTTCCCCTCTGACTTTTTTTTCTTTGGAATGTCTACAAAAGGAGGGAGATTCAGTGAGCTACTCCTAGATTGGACTGAGTGGCATTTGAAGACTACCTTCATGTGCGGGAAGCTAGAGCTTGTAGAGTAGTTCTAGTTCCAATCCAGGAGCATCCATAAAGGAGATGGGATGAGCCCAGACAGAAGTATGTTCGGTTCGTTGGATCCAGGAACACCAAAAAGAAGGAGGTCGAGGCTGGGTCCATTGGGGCCTCTATTTAAAATCCACGGAGAAAAGTGGTTTATCTTGATTTTGCATGAATGAATGAATGAAGGATTTTAATAATGTCCACAAGGTCAAAACAACCTATGGGACCCACCAGCCGACAGCCAGCCCAATCTAACTGTAGCCCTTTGACTAGTTCTTCTCTTCTTCGATGGATTTTGATAATCAAGTTTGCAGTCTTGTCCAGCTGCTTTTCTTCGAAGAGGTGGCTCATATTGTTGTTGTCTAACATCTCTGAGTATTCAGATCTAATGTCGATGTATGTCGGGCATTCTATGATGAAGTGATGTTTTGTCTCAATGGTTCTCATGTCACAGAATAGGCAGGTCCTATTTTCCCATTCTTCTTTTGGTACTTTCCATCTACTGGTCTCGCATCTCAGCCGGTGAGAGCTAGTTCTAAGTTGGGCTATAAGCATTTTGGCTTTAGGCATGATCGAAGCAAAAACATCGTTCAACCCCCCACGCCTGGGCTGGGCTATAATCTGGCCTATAAGGATTAGTACCCTATTTTTTCTTATGTTTGGATGCATGGTTCTTGGGTAGACTTTGTTTCTTTTATGCGTTATTGACACGATGCATTACGCATAGAGGCATGGGGGGTTGAACGTTGTTTTTGCTTCGATCATGCTGGGATGCCAAGTGTCATCGATGTGGAGTTTCAACATTCGTATAAGACTGTAATTCCTTGGCCCAAATGGTAGGGTTTGCACATAACACTTTCCATTGTACTTATGTAATTACTAAAGTATTTATAAAAACTTGAAACTTTACTAATAATACATACACATACACATACACATACACATACACATACACTTGATTGATTCTTTATTTACAATTCATTTTACTATAACTTTTTGAGTTTTTTCCATCTTTTATTATTTTGTTTATTTGTAATAATTTTTAGTTTTCTTTTATTCTTTTTTTTTTCCTCAAATTATTTTTCCATTTATTTTTATTCTTTTGTTTCTTTTGTTGATGTTCTTTTGTCCTTGTGGAGAGGGTAGACTGATAAAACCTCAAGGAACAAATGGACCCTTGTGCCACCCCACTTCTACTAGCACTCTGGTGAGCTAGGGTGATCAAAACAACTAGATGATAAAGATGTGTGTTTAGACTTAAAATGAAATACGATGTCAAATAAAAGAACTCAAATAACTATGTTATGCTAACTAATAAAAATGTTTTGATAATTGAAAATGGAAGAGCTAATTGTCAAAATTAACTACTAGGCTCTGCAAGCTCAGTGGCTAGGACACATACGTAAGTACAAGACTGCAATGTGGGTACGAGATGACAACACAACACACATTAGTTATGTATGGAAAAAGTATGAAGGACAAGACAACAAATCAAATCACTATCTAATATGGCAGAAAGTAATCTATGTTGGTAACAAAAAATGAGAAATGCAATTATACTAGGAGAATGAAAGAAATAAAGGATGATGGAAAAGGATGTTCTTACAACAAAGGAGGTTGATGAAACCAATGAATTTCTCCACTTCCTCCTCCTACGAAACCTACACACACAAAAACAAGGAGAAATGTTGGGGTTGTTTGGAGTCTTGCCTCAGTCAAGTCACTACTTTGGTGTTTCCACCTCTACAATAACCAGATAGATGAGATAATCAAGGATATGTAATTAAAAGGACAATAAATAAAAAATAATAATCAAAGAATATGCTCAAGAGAATATGATATCCTATCAAAATCAAATGAGGTGAGACGAGAGACACCCCTTCAAGGCTATGAGGTTGGAGCTCAAAGGAGTGAACACAAGATGTTAAGATTGATAATGCTTGTGATCAAGTTGTTTATGAATGCAAGAATGGATATGAAGAATGTTCAAGAAGCCTTTGAATGTGTGGGAGAAGAGAAAAAGTGCATGAAGTCCCAAAATTAAGGCTAAGAGCATAGTTTTAAACTGGTAGATGGGTTCTTGATGTTCGTAGGTGGTGGAAGGAAGCAAATTATGCTGCGAAGGTAGAATTTGTAATGTCTCAATAACTCACTACACATTTGCATATTTGTGGGATGAGTGCATGGTATGTGGAAGTCTTCATGATGCACACACTTCCTGTGCCGATTGGGCTACGTGGTCAAGAAACTTGGTGAAAAAGGACAAGGGAGATGAAGACTTATGTGGAATTTTTATTTTTGGCGAAGGTAAGAGCATCACATAATGGTAAATTAGACTAGGTGAAATTTTATGACACTACAATCCTTGATTATGTTTTCTATTTTCCTACCTTGTGAAGCCTTCCTCTTCTCCTTTCCTTCCCTCCCTTTTTAGGCTTCTTCTTGGTATGAATCAAATATTTAAATATCTCCTTGAGATCTCTTTTATCATCCTAGTGATGGATCACAGAGTGTGATCCAAAACATTGATACAAATATCCAGCCAAAATATTCAGTTAACCTGGTCATAATTTTTTTTATGTCCAATTTAATAATCATACAAGGTTTCTTAAGAGTTTGAATGGAGTGGATTTCTTCTTGGGCTATAATGACGCTATAAAAAATAGATCTTCTAAGCACAAAACATGTCTACTCATCTAAAATAATATTTGGAAGCATTTACCATGGTCTTAGTCATCACCTTGTAAACTGTATTACAGAGTGAGATGGGTTAGAAGTCATCCAATGATTCAACAATATTCTTCTTGAGGATTAACACTATGAAGGTGTTGTTTACTTCCCACAACAAATGCCTTGATCTCCATGATGCATTGATGACATCTACTAAATTTAAGCTAATGATATCCCAACACTTTTGAAAGAAGCTAGCTAGCCAACAATCCAACCCATGTGCTTTATCTAGGTGGAGCTAAAAAAGTGAAGCCTTGATCTCTAAAATGGAAAATTCTTGATTATGAAAGTTATTCTATGCTTTTGTAATCAAACAAAGAATATTCTGGAGCAATTTTCTTTATAGTAACAAGTTAGATCCTTCTACAGAGTTTAGAAGATTGTCAAAAAAAGATGCAGCCATTTTCACAATATCCTCTAGAGCTTTAGCCCTTGATCCATATGGGGATTTCAGAGAGGCTATCTTGTTAACCATTCTTCTTTGTTTGTTTCTATTGTGGATTTTTTTTTGTAATGCTATCTCCTTCCTTAATCGAATATTCTTGAGACTTTTGTTTCCAAGATATCTCTTCCTTAGCTAGTATATATTCATATACTTCCATGAAGTCCTTGTTGGCAAGAGACACTAATGGAGAGATTGTATGTTGTCATTGATGACAACTACACATCTTACAGATGATTGGCTGACACAATTTTGTGATACTGAAGGTCAAAATGTAAATTTGGCTAAGTCCAGATTTACTAGCACAGTGATATAGTTTTGGTACTGAGATCGGTATAGATACATATGATAGAATTTTGATGTGCGATTGCAGGAGATGATTGATAGATGATATTACTACCTATGTTTATGATTGTAGTTTTTGATGTTGAGATTTGATGTAGTTATAATTTGCTGAGTATCGGGTTGACAGGTTGCTGATAGAGACATAGACAGTTGATCACTTGATTGTGCGACGATCCTATTAGATCGATGGTATAATCTGTTTGATCGATGGAGGAGTTAGAGCCAACATGGTAAATGATGTACACGCTATGATTTGGGTTAGCATGAATATTTGATAAGGTATTTGGTAGACACACTACACGCTACTCATTTTGTTCTTATGGCCGACAATGTTAGGAAATAGTTGATATATAAGACTGAGTTTTTGAGATGGATTAGATATATATTGTGATGCAAAGGTTGGATATGAAAAAGGCATGCAAAACATGACTAAAGGAACATCATCTAGAAGTGTGTCTGTTAGTTGATTAGTTATACACTTCACTGGAACTGTATTAGCATACTTGATGTTGTTTGTCAGTTCATAATTTGGACTGTAAATCCTATTTCTTTTTGTATCAGATTTCTAAGGTAGTGAGCTCTAGGATGTAAGCCTGGATGCATGTGCATTCCCCTCTTATGTGCTTTCACCCTTAACAAGGCATTTTATTTCTGCAGAAGTAAAACATTTGTGGGTTCCATCCCCACCATGGTTTTTCCCCTAACAAGGTTTCCACGATAAAAAATATGGTGTTATAATGTTATGGGTTCATGTGTTATGGTTTACTTTCAATTTTGTTGATTTCATTGATATACAAATTGTGGTTGAATGTTAAATCTATTGGAACACTGATTCACCCCCCTCTCAGTGTTCTTCAATCCTAACAATTGGTAATAGAGCTTTGGTCCTTGGAAGAAGTCTAACCACTTAAGGAAGATCCTGATGTCAGATTTGATAGTTTCTAGCAGTGTACAGAAGCAACCTTTGGTTGCGCTTGATGATCTTGACAAAAAAAAAAATCATAATTCAGAATTGGAGAAAAAACTTCAGGATGCTGAAAGTTTCATTAAAAACTTGAAGGATCAATTGACCAAATCTAGATATAAGAGGAAAGATCTTGTTGAACAATTACAGCAGAAAGGAAGCTCAAATGGTTCACAATCCCTAAAATAAAATCTGATGAGTGTGAACATATCACAAAAGAAAGAGACAATTTGAAACATGAATTGGAAGCTGTAGTAATGAAGATGAATAAAGAGATTGAAGAAAAGAAGAATCTTGTGAAAACCTTGAAGGAGAAGATAGAAGAATGTTATAGACTGAATGGTGAAGTTGGACAACTGTCGATCTACCTTGAGGAGCCTGAACATAATGGACATAAACTTGAAGAGTTAATGAATTTCTTAGGAGTGAACTTTCTATTTCTAATGAATTCAAAGGAAAATTTAGATCAGGTCCTGTGAAGCTTGATGAGAAATTGGAAAGGACTTGGATTTGAGAAAGGAGAATGTCATGGATCAGTTCAAAATGTGCAGATAGAGGAACTTAAGCCAACTCCCTTGAGAGAACCAAATGGATAAAACTTTAATGAGAGATGTTTTTCGTGCAACAAGTTTGGGCATAGAGCGAATCAATGCAGAAGAAAACCTAAGGGTACATCCTTTTCTGGCTATTGTTATACCTATAAGAATTATGGACACAAGGAAAGTGAGTACATATCAAGGATGAACAACTTGGTGAACCAAAGGAATACAACCCGTTACAAATGCAACAACTTTGGGCATATTACGAAGCAATGCAGAATGGAGACAAACCATGCAAACACAAGGTATGCTAATGTGACATGTTTTAATTGCAAGGATCTTGGTCATATCTCTAGGAATTGCAGAATGAACAATGTAGGAGGATTGATAGAAGGAACCAGTGTGCAGAATGATAAAGGAAAGAAAGTTTTTGATGTGAATGAGGTTACGAAATGAGTAAGATATGGGTTAGAAAAGAGATGATTGATACTACTGACAAGATCACACTAGCTTCTGGTGTGATTATCTCTTCTGAGATTTAATTAGATCATTGATCTAAGGGGGAGTTCTTTATGAAAATCTCTATTCAACCCCTGAATCTGACGATGCAGCAGATGCGAAGGACATAGTGAGTTATAGAATTGCAATTTACATCTTCTATATCAATTGCAAAAAGTTTTGAGAAGTTTAGAAGGATCACAAAAGAATTTTACATACTCTGTTCTGAGACAGTTTGAGGATGAAGTGCAATGCAATTAATGTTGATACTTTTTCTAGTGTGTGAAGTAATAAAAAGGATTTTCTTACTTTCATTTCACACCTTGCATACTAGTGAAGGATCTTGTAGAGAATTCAAGGCGATCTAGCAATAGTCAAAGGCAATTTTATCCACATCTTTCATTTGTTCCCTAGAATTCGATGAAAGAGGTATTTTTCTCTAAAACTTGCATTTGCGAAGATTAGAGTATGAATACTCCTAGAGTTATTGATATCAAAGAGATACCTTGGCTAGTCTTTAAGAAACACCCAATGAAATCAACATTTGATGATCCGGAAGGAGATTTTTCTTTCGTGCCCTACATTGTTCTTCATGTTGTGGATGTGTGAGCATATATACATTGCCATTTGGAAGAATTGGGAGAGAGAGCAATATCTTAGCAATGGAATGTAGTTACCACACATTATATTTTGAAAGATGAGTATAAATATTTGAAGGAGAGGCATTTTAATCAGGTCATGGATTTCATGGATTTATTTTAACCAGAGTGGATCCGACTTATTCTGAGTCATGTGCGTGATCAGTTCACGTGGCTAGGTTCAGCGCACAAAATAAAAAAGAGGTTATGAAGGTCGTAATTGGATTTTATAACATTGGTGAGGTACGTGCACTTAGGTCTATTCAGAAGGACATTATTACTGAACTCACAAAATCACAGTGGCGATGACTGTGAACAACATACAACAACGAGATGTAAAATTTGCTTCTATGGTTTTGGGTTACAAGGTCTACCACTCAAGTAGAGAGAAATCAATATCAAGCACCATCATCTATGTGGCCTACAAAATGGTGAAGGAAAACCTTGACTATGACGTTTGTTCAAAGCACCAAGGGATCAATTAATGAAGAACCTTGAGAAGATAAAGAAGGATAAAATACAAATCTTCAAATATGGGCAGTTATTGGTATGCATATTTTTCTATTTCTTGAATTTCTTTCCTGGTATTGGCAATATTGTTTGGAAAAAAAATATTCCTATGAAAATTCAGGTTAGAAATTACTGACATGTTGGGAGAACTGACTGCTAAAGGCAACCTATGGGAATTCTTCAAACAATTTCAAGAATCAATGCAATTGAGATACAAGATTCCACCAGAGATTGTGGAGAAGTATAAGAATGACATATGCTTCATGGTTTATATTGACTCATTCTTGATGGAGGAAGCTCAACCTAAAACTTCTTGGGTTATTCAAATGGGATATGAGGTTGATGGACCAATCCTAGAGGCCTATGTTGAGGATATTCTAAAGAAAATGGTAGATACAACTGAGAAAATATTTGGTACATACTCAGAAAAAGACTTAGAAGTGCATCTAGAAGTGAAAAAATTGGGTAGAGAAAGAAGAGTCAGAAGAGAAGTGGTAGTTAGAATTGGGTTCACAAAATAAAAGATTGAGGAAGCAATAAGGAAGTCTTAAGATCAAGAGAAGGAAAAAGAAAAGGAAAATGAGCATGACAAAGGAAAAGGTAAACTTGTTGACGAACCTATTGATGTAGATGTAGATGAACCTCCTTCTTACATTCCTTTTGCACAATCTTTGAGAGCTAGATATAATAGGAGTGCTACAACAATGATCAAGAAAGAACCTGCACCCTCCACACTTGTGACAACAAAAGACAAGGTCCTATTGCTACCACTTAAACATCTACACCCACTGTTACTACAAAAATTTAAGAAGAGGCAAGAGACACTGCATTAGTTGTAGATGAAGACATTGATGATGATAAGAGCATGAAGTTGATACAAAGTCCTACTCAGTTGGATGTATTGAGCCTAGAGGAGATTATGAATATTGCTGAGCTGTATCACAATCAAGGGCAAGGAAACAAATTATGAAGTCACACAAAAAGGATAGTGAATTACTTTCATTGACTTCACAATTTCTGAGCAAGATAATGCCTGCACAAGTAGTGAACCAAAATGAATCTACATGTATTTAGTTGGAAATTTTGTTTAAGGCAACTAATACCCACTTTGAATCACTAGAGCAATCCACATTAACTAAAGTTCAGAGTGAGTATGAGAATTACAGACTTGGTCAGCTTAAGGCTGAGATGATCACTGATAAAAATTCACTGTGTGTATCTATCAGAGTATCAAGGATGCATTGGATGATGGAAACAAGATCTACAAAGGATGCATAGACTGCACCGCTTCTATCTCTGATGTTGATAATGTCATTAAGGAGTTTGAAGTCAAGTTAACTGAGTTGGAAAAATCATTTGACCCCTTGCAGCAATTAGCTTTAGCTCATGCAGCACAAGTGACCACCATTCATGATAAGATCAAGACACTTGTTACAGAGAAAGAGAGAGTAAAGGAAAGGTTTGGACAACTTAGGAGCCTCATTATACCTAAACTTGATATTTTGATTTACATCTTAAAGGATGCAGAACAAACATATGGGATGCTTGAGTCTATAAATCTAATATCCACTGAGAAAGCAACTTATGCCATATGTGGATAGATTATGATCATGGGGATCTTGAAGAAAATTTGGGATAATGATTATGAAGCTCTGAGGAGAAATTTCTCTGATATTTTCAAATTGTTGTAAGTTTGCTTGAACACCTTGTATAAATTTAGGATTTTGGTAGATGCAATTTTGGATTTAGATCTTTTTCCATTAATGTCAAAGGGAGAGATA
This sequence comes from Thuja plicata, assembly GCA_018584345.1. Taxonomy (NCBI): domain Eukaryota; kingdom Viridiplantae; phylum Streptophyta; class Pinopsida; order Cupressales; family Cupressaceae; genus Thuja; species Thuja plicata. The sequence continues at coordinate 928,940 of MU227380.1, read as the reverse complement.
TAAGGTTCAAAAATGACATATCAAGCTTAGTGGGAGATAAATTTTTGTTTGGACAGATAAGGAGAGATTGGGAGAAATAATGATTAATCTTTTTTTGGAGTTTGCCATTTTTGACACTTAGTCCTTTTTTCACTAAATGTCACCATCAATGCCAAAAGGGGAGATTGTTAGTAGGAGAAACTAATGGAGAGATTGTATGTAGTCATTCATGACAAATACACATCTTGCAGATGATTGGATAACACAATTTTGTGATATCGAAGGTCAGAATGTAAATTTGGTTAAGTCCAGATTTACTAGCACAATGATATAATTTTGGTACTGAGATTAGTACAGATACATATGATAGAATTTTGATGTGCAATTGAAAGAGATGATTCAAAGATAATATCACTACCTATGTTTATGATCATAGTTTTTGATGGAGTTATAATTTTCTGAGTATCGGGTTAATAGGTTGGTGACAGAGACACAAATAGTTGATCACTAGATTGTGTAGTGATCCTATTGGATCAATGGTATAATTGGTTGTATCGATGGAGGAGTTAGAGACAACATGGTACATGACGTACACACTATGATTTTGGTTAGCATGAAGATTTGATAAGGTATCTAGCTGACACACTACACACTACTAATTTTGTTCTTATGGATGACAATGTTAAGAAACAATTGATATATAAGATCAATTTTTTTGGGATGGATCAGATATATATTGTGATGCGAAAGTTGGATATGAAAAAGGCATGCAAAACATGACTAAAGGAATATCATTCAAATTTTTTCCTGTCAGTTGATCATTTATACACTCAAGTGGAACTATTTAGCATACTTGATGTTGTTTGTTAGTTCATGATTTGGACTGTAAGTCCTTTTTGTATTAGACTGATAAGGCAATGAGCCTTGTTTCTATTTTTTTTATTGAGCAGTGATATCTAGGCTATAAGCTTGAATGCATGTGAATTCCCCTCTTATGTGATTTCACCCTTAATGAGACATTTTATTCCTGCAGAAGTAAAACATTTGTGGGTTCCATCCCCACCGTGGTTTTTCCCCTAATAGGGTTTCCATGATAAAAATTATGGTGTTAGAATGTTAGGGTTGTTGTGTTATGGTTTACTTTCATTTGTGTTGATTTAATTGATATGCAAATTGTGGTTGAATGTGTTAGAGAAAGAACTAAGAGGGGGGTAGGTGAATAAGTGTAAACAAATACTTAAGAAATTTCACCACCGATCTAACAAAGCTAATCAACAACTTCCAACTAATGAAACATGCAACTGATAATACCAAATAGAAGTAAACAACATTAAGCATCCACAAAATAATCACATATGACACATAGATTTTTCACATGGAAACCCTTGTTAGAGGAAAAAATCCACGGTGGGGGTGACACCCACAAATTACCTTAGTGCAGTAAAAATGTTTGCCCTGTTAGGAGCTACAAGACCCTTTCTAGGGTTCACCTTGTTAAAAGTGACTAGTACCTTGCTAGAAGTACCAAAAGAGTTGTTAGAGTCTACCTTTCTAGAGGATTTCAACCTTCAATAAAGAAGTTACCCTGTTAAAGGATTTATAATAAAGACCTGTTAGGATCTACCCGATTAAGGGATTTAACCTGCTGTAACTGTTAGGAAAATAATAGTGATAATGATATGTAGAATGACACTGATTACCTATTAGATCATTTCTGATCCTTTTCTTTCTAACGTCGTACTGATCTATTCTTCTTAAATATTCGATAGCTACACTTCAAAATACAATTGCAACCCAAAATTACACGATTTAGCTCTCCTTATATATTGAGTTCCTAAGTTTTTTAAGACTTGAAAACTTTCCATCCAAGTTGGCACAAAATACTTATCAACTTCCTCGAAATCAATGTCAATAATACCTAACACATTGTCTCCAAACTTAATATACATTAACATAAATGATAGTTGACCTTAGATCCACCACCTTAATTGATTCATCATGAAATTATGATTAGTGACCCAATAGGTACACTGTCTTCCACATAAAAAACATATTTCACTCAAAACATCAAATTAGCTTTCGCGATTAGAAACATGCCTTCCTAATACCATATGAATGTTTTCTCTAAGATCACATCCTCTGATTTTCACTGTAACTCGACTGCTACCAATTTCATTGAATGAAACTATTCTTCCTATATTCCTCCTGTACACCGATCAATATAGATAACTTTAATTGCCTTTTTCGATCATGTATGAATCTTACCGGTCGCTCCAATCATATTAATTGAACGTTTTTTCATCAATGAAAACCAATTATGTATCTACATATGACTGATCTTCGGATCTCCTCCAAAAACTACCATATTGCCAATAATACCCCCCTTTGGCATTAATGAAAAAAACTCTATATGAACTCAAAATTATACCATTCATAACTCTATAAGTATTGACCTATATTGTATGACTATCATTGGGACAAACTTTGACTCATTAAACTCATACTTCCCCTTACACTATGCATGCTCTCACATCTATCTCCCCATACACATCTATCTCCCCCTTTTTATCAACAATGACAAAGGATTAAAAGTACATACCAAATTTATATTATGTCAAATATACCCTTGAAGAGTTTCTTGGAAGACTATAATGACTTTTCCCATGACTCTTGCAGTGCTCAATAGATAGAATCTATCCATGTATAACCTATGTTGACCCTTCCATATCATTCAAAGTACTTACTTTTGGTAGACTTAGTATTGTTTCTGCATCACTCATATTTTGTTGCATAAGATCTATTGTGGGAGCTAAGTAGGTCTCCAAATCCATAAGTGATATAATTCTTTTATCTTGTTTTGCTTGCAATTGCTTTACTGTGTGAGTAATCAATTTGACTTTAGCACTGTATGCTGAAACTGAATGAGTTAGGGGATCAAATCTTTCAACCAAAGAATTAAGCTCATGTTGAGATTCCTCTCTCTTCTTCTCCAAATCCTTTGTAAAAGATGTAAACTTGGACACTTTTACAAGTAACTGTCCTACCTCCTGTAGGATATCCTTTAATTTGTTCACTAGAACTGCAAGTGACTCTTTTTCTACTGATATAATCTCTTTCAACTTGTTAGTTTGTTGCTTCTCATACTCTTTCATTTTCAACTTCATAGGGGCATTCTCCAATTTAGATACTTGATCAAAAACTGCTTTGACCAAAATACCCAGCTGATCAAAAGGTTTATCTTGTTTATCATATTGGACATCAGGTACTAGATTACTGATTATATTCCTTTCTCCTTTTAGTACATTGACCTTCTTCTTATTTCCCTTTATTATATCTCTTTCTTCTTGCTCTCTAATCTTCTCATACATCTTCACCAACTCCTTAGGTCTCATTTTAGTAATGTCAATAGTTTCTTGGATTTCTTCATCTTCAGGTTCACCTTCCTCTTCTTCCTCAGAACTAGTAGATTTTGTAGTTTCTCTCTTCTTTTGTGTGCTATATTTTTTGGTTAAGTCTAATTTCATCTTCACTGACAATACATTTTCATCAATCTTTTTCTCTTCACTTTTCTGTTCTGTCACTTCCTCTCCAGTCCGATCACTTAGTACATCCACTCGAGTTTGAGTATTAATGTTTTGTATTTGGTCAGGTATATTAGAGATAACATTATCTTTGACATCATTTATCTCTTCATCTTTAGACTCTTGATCCTTTTCCTTCTCTTCAACCAATTTTTCCTTGGTTCCTATCTTGTATTTCAATAACCTTTTCCATAAATCCATTGTCTCATCTCTTACCAATTATGTTTCTCCAATGAGAATCCTTGTTACTGTGTTTCTTTTCTTGTATTATCCTCTCATTGCTTCAAATATTACCTTCACTTTCTCAATTGATAGTTCAGGTTGCATTAGTGCAAGTTCTTGTTCCATCATTACTCTATCAATCTTTAAAGCTTCTCTCCATCTTTTGTCAACTGGCTTATATAGTTCCTTAGGTATTTCCTTGTATAGATCACTAGGTGTTTTGTTTAAAGTATGTAGACTCTCTACAAAAACATCTTCTATCTTCTTCTTGTCCTTAGTGACACATACATAAAAACACTTCACCACATTTTTCATTCTTCCATTCTTCTTAACACCTTGAATTATTCTCTCAACTGGAATAACATCAATAATTTTTTATAGATTTTACAGTAGGTTTGCCTACTATAGAGGACTTATTCCCACTAGCTATTAGTTCTTCTTGTTCCTTATCAGATTCAGTCTCAACTTCTTCTACCTCATCTTTATCCTTGCTTTCCTTCTTACCTTTTAACTCTTTGTAGCCATATGTCTTCTCTTTCTTTCTTCTATAAGTTTTTTGAACTGTCACAGGTGACTTCTTTTGTGACCTAGTCACAGTAGTAGTAGATTGTGATTGTTTTAATGTAAAACTCCTAGTGACTCTCTGAGGTGTGACTTATTTAACTTCATCATCTATTTTCTTGTCTCCAACAGTAGCAAATGTGCTTGCCTTCTCACTTTCCATTTTATTCCTAAGATTAGTCATCATATCTTGTGTTATGTCACTCATTTTGGCTAGATTGTCAATTTGTTTCCTTACTTTTCTTTGGATTATCTGTGCTCTTAGTTCACTATAAATTTTCAATGACGAGTCCTCAAATATTCCAAATCTAGGCGTAGATGTATCGATAGGCTTTGACAAAAGTGCATCAACATGTAAAGTTACTAAGTTACTAAGTTACTATCAACTTCATAACCCATACCTGGTACCCAAAAAGTTCTAGGTTGCACCGCTGACAACATACAAGTATATGCATATACTAGAAATCAAATACCATCCTTTTAATTTTCAACTATACTATTTGAGATTGTTTCTCTTGAGTACATTTTTCCTTGAAAATCTTTAAAGTATCCCCACATGACAGTATTGAAATTATCTCTTAATGTCCTGATGCATTGCTTAATTTGCATAACTGTCGGTTGATCTTTTATCCATGTAATAGGACATATTCTTGGAAATTGATTATGCAGATAGAACAACATACATACCAGGATTGAACCATACTTGAATGGTTTCTTCTTGTATTTCTTGATCTTCTCCATGTTCACAAAGAATTGGCTCCTCAACATTTCACATAAGTCATACTTTGCATCCTCTTTCACCATTCTATATGAAGCATGAATTGCTCCACCAGGTACACTGTTCAATCGAATGGACTGATGTACTCTGTATCCAATCCCCATTGAAGTAAATCTCACTTCTTTGTCTTCAATTTGTTTGACAGTCATTTCTCGATGATCTTGTTTAGATTTGGTCAAGCGAGTAACTAAATTAGCAACAATAGTCTGAAAAGTTGGTACCTCACCGGTTACACAAAATCCAGTAACACGATTGATTAATTCCTTTGTGATCTTGTGAGGTCCGTCCAACCAAATAAACTAACCGTGGGATCTTCTCAGCACATACCTTATCCAATTTGGATGAAAAGCATCAGGAATCTCAACAGCATATGTAAAACCTTTATGCACCAGATGCATATGCAGGTCCTTCACCTTTACATCATTGCTTTGAGTAAGGAATTCATTATAGATATCATGAAATCCAATTTCTTCAAGCTTGCAGTGTATGAATGAACAAATATATTCAGTTAGCAATGCACTATAGGGTATTGATGATAGGTCACCCATAGAATCATTCTCATTAGCATTCAATGGATGTAGCTTGAATACGGGTCTTGGCTCATCCACAATATCGATCATCACAAAAGTATCCATAATGACATAAATTATCTCTTTGTAGTAACACTCTTGTAGAATCTTCACTCAATCCACAATAACCTCCAATTTCATCGATAGGTGTTCTCCAAAAATTGATACAATTCAATGCTCAAAATCTCAAGTAACACACAATAAATGCTCACAATCGCTTTAGAATGTATACAAATGTTATAGTAAACTCGTAAGAATGTAAAGTAACAAACGTGTTTACTTTACCAGTTATATAGATCATTGAGAATGTACTCATTTCTTTCAATGGTCAAATAGTTCTTTTCATCAATCACAATGGTTATAACAAACCAACCATTATATGCACACACAAAACCAAATGTAGAACTTTTGTCTTCACAAGCATCATTAAATCACAAATAGGCATGTCAATATGGATACAAATCTTACCGCTTATTCATTAATAGGGGTTCTTTAGGATTTTTCCTTTTTGGGCTCCCCCTAAGTCATAACAAACTTAGTTCACCAATGGATTCTCCACACTTCCTGAATTAGTGGAGTTCATAGACAACTCAAAAGATTTCAATTCACATTTCTTCACCCATGTCTTCTTCATTTCACTTCTTACTTCTTCAACATCAGCAATTCTCTTACCTTTACAATTTTCATCTTTGTTCACTGGTTGGCCTCTGGTGTTCTTTCTTACTCTACATGATCTAGCAAGATGAAAAACTCTATTACAGATATAGAAAGCCATACCTATTTGATTCCATGGACCAACATTTCCTCTAGCTGACCTTAGTCTACAATTCACAACCATATGTCCATTTTTGTGATAGATAGAATAGGTAACATTTGGCTGATTACCCTGATTATTAGGTCTTTGACTGTTGTAACCATATGACCACTAACTCTTGATTGGTTCCCTACACTAATTAGCTTTATGTCCAAACTTATTACAGTAATAACAAGCTCCTTGAAATGCATTAGATCTTGCATAGTAGTTATCACCTCTACCATAGGAATTATCTGATCTAGAAGTAGAACCTCTAGGTCTACCATTAGGACCAATAGGTTTAAATCAACATACATTAGCAGTATGACCTTCCTTATGACAATTAAAACAAACCGGTTTATACCTTCTCTTACCAATGTTATTATTCACCTTGGGTGTTTATTTTTCTCTTGCATTGATTTCTTTAGTGCCCGATGGTTGACCAACTTCAAAGTTTGAGAAATATGGACCTTTTTTTTTTTCTGCATTCCTCCTCTGCCCAGCCAATTGTTCATCAAGATTAGAAAAACTCTTATTGAATTTCTCCAGTAGATCATTCGCAGCTTTAAGCTCTTCTTTTAGCTTATCATTCTCTTTCCTCAATTCCTCATTCTCTCTTGTGATGCCAATATTTTCCTCATTTGTGTCATGTAAGTGTTCATTCAATACTGCTACTTCTTGCTCCAACCTGAATAGATGCTCCAACTTTTTAGTTAGGGTTTCATCTTTATCCTTTAGGGAATCTTTAGAAAATTTCTTTGCATCTTTAGCAGCTCTTCTTCCTTTAAGATCTTCACACATCCTGACAGACTGGCTTCTAAATTTTGTTTTCAGATTGGCCACCTCTTCTTTAAGTCTAGTATTCTTATCCATCAGATATGGAATGACTTCCTCACATTCTTTAGACACACTCTCTTCAAAAATTTGCTCAATGTAATCTTAACTTTCCATTAGTTTCTCAGTGAGTTCTCTTTCTTTTGCAAGGGAGTGCCTAAGATTTTCCTTTAGTTCATTGATAACCCTGTTTGCATTGTCAAGTTGTTTCTCATACCTGTAACTCTCCATGTTGATTATTAGGGATCTTTTCTTCAAGCGGTTAAGATTAAAGTCAAGAGGACCAACACTTTGATACCAATTGTTAGTTAGAGTTTCCATTGGTCCTGAGCTAGTCAGAGATATGGAGCAATAGGTGACCTTGATTAGACAGTGTCTAGTGGAAGCTCAAGATAGGTAAAATAAGTATGCATATGCGAAGAGGATTGATCGAGCCTATTTAGTTGGAGACAAAGTCTTCTTGAGAGTACGACCGCATAAGAGTCCAATCCATTTTGGAAAGGTCTCTAAGCTAGCACCTTGTTTTGTTGGACCTTTTGAGATCCTTTAGAGGATAGGACCAATTGCTTACCATTTAGCGTTAGCACTGAGAGGGGGGGGGGAGGGTGAATCAATGTAAATAAATGTACTTAATAAATTTAACCACCAATATAACAAAGCTAATCAACAACTTCCAACTAATGAAACATACAATTGGTAATACCAAATATAATTAAACAACATTAAGAATCCAAAAAAGCATCACATATGACACATATATTTTTCACATGGAAACCCTTTTTAGAGAGAAAAAACCATGGTGGGAACGACACCCACAAATCACCTTACTGGAGGAAAAATGTTTGCCTTGTTAGGAGCTACAATACTCTTTCTAGGGCTCACCCTGTTAAAAGTGACTAGTACCTTGTTAGAAGTACCAAAAGACTCGTTAGAGTCTACCTTGCTTGAGGATTTAAATCTTCAATAAATAAGTCACCCTGTTAAATGATTTAGAATAAAGACCTATTAGGATATACTCGGTTAAGGGATCTAACCTGCTATATCTGTTAGGAAAATAACAGTAATAATGATCTGTAGAATGACACTAATTTCCTATTAGATCCTTTCTTCTCCTTTTCTTTTTGATGTTGTACTGATCTCTTCTTCTTCAATATCTGATCACTGCACTTCAAAATATGATTGCAACCCTAAATCACACGATTTAGTTCTCCTTATATATTGAGTTCTTAAGTCGGTTCAGACTTGCAAAATTTTCATCCAAGTCGACACAAAATACTTATCAAATTCCTCATAATCAACGTCAATCATACCTAGCACTTACTCTCCAAGTGTAATATACATTAATATAAATGATATCTGACCTTAGATCCACTGCCTTAATTGATTGATCATGAAATTTTGATCGGTGACCCAATAGGTACACTGTCTTCCACATCAAAAACATACTTCACTCAAAACATTGAAATATTTGTCATGATTAGAACCCCGCCTTCCTCATACCATATGAATGTCATCTCTAAGATTGCATCCTCTAATTTGCACTGTAACTCGACCGTTACCAATTCCACTGACTGAAACTATTCTTCCTATATTCCTCTTGTACACTGATCAACATAGTTAACTGTAACTGCCTTTACCGATCATGTACGAATCTTACTGGTCACTCCAATTATATTTCCTAAACATGTTTCCATTAATGAAACAAATTATGTATCTACACATGACCAATCTTCAAATCTCCTCCAAAAACTACCATAATGCCAACAAAATGTTAAATCTACTGGAACACTAATTTACCCCCCTCTTAGTCTTCTTCAATCCTAATATTCCTTCTCCTTAAGGAATGTAGCTCTTTCTCTATTTTATTTCTATTCACCACTTCCCCAAGGTTTTTTCTTCTATTTTTATCTCACTTTTTTGATTCAAAGATATCATTAAAGACAACTTTATTCTATGCTTTTAATTTTTGTTTCAAATTTAATCCCTCATCCACGTATTTTTGATCTAAATGTAGGGGATAGTGATCCCTTGTCTATTTTAATCTCTAAATGTAGGGGATAATGGTCTGAATCAGAGAATACCAATATCTGACATTCAAATTTGTAAGGAAAGGTAGAGAGATCTCTACAAAAGAAGAATCTATGTAACTTTTCTCCTATATGACTAAAGCCCAATCTTCGATTGGTTTTAGTGTAATTACCATTTGAACAATGAATTTCCAACAAATTATTTATTTCCAACCAATTAGTGAAATCTCTTTGTATTTGATTTTGATTGTTTAAGCCATCAACTTTGTCACTCTTGTGCAAAATTGTGTAAAAGTCCCCATCATATAAGATGTGCTCATCCTATATGCTCTCAACTAATTTATCCAATTCCCACCATAAGGCCCTTTTCGTAGTACATTCATTAGGCCTATATACATTTACTAGAATATAAGACAAGTTTGAGCAGTGACTCTTCACTTGATAAAAAATCTAGTATGTGTCCTCATTCAATTTTCTTAAATCTACAATATTTCGATCCCATAGTATGGATAGGCCCCTTGAAGCACCCGTGCCTGTGCTGAGATGCTTTCCCATTGTTTTTTTTTCTTTATATAAACATAAAGTTTAGGATTGGTCATTTTAGTTTTTTGAAGCATAACAATTGATCCCTACCACAATCTTAATATATGGTTGAATAGGTGTTACTTGTTAGGGGCATTGAGGTTCCTAATATTCTATGTTATGAGCATCATGTATTTTGGGGAAGAGATCTCCCTTTCTTGATCTAAGCATACATGCAATTTTTACTTGGTCCTTGACTTCTCCATCCAAAGTTTGCAATTCCTTATGAATTTATTCCCCCGAGACTTCTTTTATCCACAATCTAAAGTGATCTTGTTTGTTGGGTTCTGAGACAAGCCAAGTTTCTCCTCTACCATTTGTCTCTTGTCTTTTATATCCATATCTTCTCAATCACAAAAAATAACATTCTATTCTTTGTCCATTATCTCTTCATCATCTAATTCTTTAGTAGAAAAGCCATCCATTAGTGGATGATTTCACTCATTTTCATTCATTACTTGTTCAAGGAAGTCCTTGTTAGATATAATATTCTCCATTTCCTCACAAACATCTTCCATCATTTTTTCTTCTATCATAATCTCCTCTAGTGTGGTGATTTATTGGATTGCTAAACTCTCATTTTCCTTTTGCAATGGTTCCTTGTCCAATTCCCTTTCTTTAGTATTATACTTAAGAGTTTCATGGGTTGTCCTACAAACTTAAGGTTGTAAAATGATCAATGGAAAGCCTTCTTGGATCTTCATTGGATCCCCCTAAACCCTATTTGTTTGTGGATTGTGCCCCCATAGTCATTGAACCTTGTCTCCTCAAAATTGAAAGGTAATTGTTTGAGGAATACTACCAAATCCTCTTTGATTTTAGGCTGATCATATTTTATTTTTCTATATTATTTTTTCTCAGTCTCCATCACTATGTTATTTCCCTCATCCCTTAGATCATCACCTAAACCACTCCCAACAACATGTTGTTTTGGTCTTGGGACACAACCAACATTATTTGGGTTAGAGTTCTTATCCTTATGTTTAGACTAGTGATATTTTGAGAAAATTGGCTTCATATGATTGCATGTTAGGTATTTCTCCCCATCTATTCCTCTTATATTCGTGTTCTATGTAACCATTTATTATTTTCAGTGATAATCTCCAAATAATTGACATGCTTGCTTTGTTGAGATTTTCACAACAATATGGGTTTGTAAATAGTATCCCCATTTATGAAACCTTCCTCAACCCCCATGAATCTACCTAGGTTTTTCCCCATCTCAAAAATAGCCTCAAAAGTCTAATAATCTATTGGGATCCCCTCTAACACGATCCATATTGGTTTTGTTTTATAATCATGATCCCATGTGATGAATTTTAGGATCCATTTAGTTTTTAGGAATGTACATCCTTCAAAAAATGGGATCTCCTTCTAAAATTTATTCCTTCAATTTTGAATCTATATACTCGATGAAGAAATATCGACTTGATATAGGTTTGATACTTGATCGATTCATTTCATCCTCCACTAAGTCTTGATATCCTTTTCCCAATCTCATTTACCACACCATTTCACCAAGAGGCCTTTTCCTTTGAATCAATATGTGGTTATAGTTATTACCTTCACTAGAATTACCATTGTCATGCTCATTTTCTCTAGTTTAAAGCCCCGCCTTGTGCCTTTCTTAAAAACTTATTTTATACCAAAAATACCCATTCCTAATCTGTGCTGGTTGATTATGTCTCTATTGACAAATCTGACCGGGTTGCTTCCATCCTTGATTCATCACTAATCTTCTTTCGTTCAAAGGGATTGCATTTGCAACTATGGAAAAGACAAGGGTCTCCGATGATACTCCTCTATTCACCATGTTCAACATCCACTACTACAAGATGGGAAACATAAACCCTTTTCAACAACCACTACTACAACATTCTCCACTGATACACTAAAAAACTCTCCAATTATATAAATTTCCTCTCTAAGAAATGTACAATAATCTTCAAATCCTTTATCAAATATTAACTTATTTCTTCTTCTCTACCTCTTCTTCCACAACATCAATTTGCAAGATAACTTCTTCATCACTTTCATTCACCAATTGATAATCCATCATGACCATTTCTTCCTCTCTTCTCTCTTCATTCATGTGGGTTGCTCTTACTTATTTTTCCTTCTGGCTACAAATCTCTTTCTTCAATGAGAATTTCCATTTCCCAAAATTATCTTCCCAATATTTCTCCAAAAATCAAATCAATATGAGCCTCTTCATGGCCCACCTTGTCCTCTTCTTTAGACTCATATTTTCATATGCTGCAATATTTCTCACACATTCACTCTCTTGTTTTGGAGTTCTATTGGAATGTGATTTTGATTATTGCTATTGTCATTAATGATTTTCATTGATGTCAACATATCCAGTTGTAGTTATTTTTGGCTTTGGTGATCTGGAATTAGCGTGCTCCAGATGATGTACTATAAAGTTCTATCTTTGGCCATGATTGTCCTGGTCCCATTCATGTTGTAACATATTGAGATACTTTATTTTGGGTCCAGTCCTATCTAGTTATCAGTGATTGTGGTTCAAAAACATAATATGCATTGTAACATATAGATCTTACTCTTTGGCTTTGAATGATGTGATGAGTGGATAGCGTGTTGCATTGAGTGAAGATATTTTGGTGTGGTCCATGTTTCATTCCTTCCTCCGTGGGGATATCTTGGTGCGACCTATTTCAAATTATATATGGCCAATTTTGTAAAATGATAATTAATATTATGCTTGGATGACATGGATAAATATGGAAGCATGGAACAATATATATATAGAGGATGAGTTCTGTTCGAGGGAGATATGAATGTGCGAGCGATACAAAATTAAAGAGAAGGTGTTCAGATATTGTGTGACTGTATACAATCGATGATAGTCGATTATTATTATGTGTTTCAGTTGGTGTGAAATAATTTAGTGGTGGAATTGTTTCTCATTATTTCTTAGTTTGGTAGTTAGCCGAGTTTCAGCTCTATGATAGCTAGTATATATATTTAGGGTATTTATCGTGAGCGACAGTGAGGCAATCAACAATGAGCCTTACCCACAGTGAGCCTTACCCATAGTGAGCCTTTGTAAAAATCACCTTAACTGGTGTTCTTGTTCATGAGAATAAGTTTCTTCGTGGTTTTTTCCATCTTTGGTTTTCCACGTAAAGCTGATGCTCTTGGTGTTTGGTGTTCCTTTTTTCTTTCAAGTTTATATTTGTTATAATTATCTGATTGAATTAAGTTTGTTTCAAATTGATTAAGGTAGTGAAAATTGCTTTATGATAACTGATTCACCCCCCTCTCCATTATCCGGAACTATTCTACAATTGGTATTAGAGCTCCAATTCCTCAGAGGAGATCTTAACCACTTGAGGTGGATGTGATGACCCACAAATTATCTATTCCTATGTTTGATGAATCTGAATATAGTTTTTGGAAAGTACAGATGCAAGGTTACCTGGATTCCTTGAGCTATAGTACATGGAAAGCTATTGTGACAAAATATGTTACACCAACAAATGGTCCTAATACTGTAGATGAGATTTTGGCTCATTAAGAGAATTAAAGAGCAAGGTATGCTATCTTTAGTGCTTTATCAAAAAATGAGTTGACAAAAATTATTTCATTAAATACCACTTATGAAGTTTGGAAAAAGTTGAAAGAGACATATGAAGGAAAAGATAGAGTTAAACTGTCAAAGAAGTTGATTGCTAAGCGTAGATATGAAAAATCTGAGAATGAAAGAACATGAAGACATTACAAACTATTTTTAGAGAGTTGGAAGTGTTGTGAATGAAGTCAAAAAATCAAGGAGGTACTCTAACATATGAAGATATTATGGAGAAGATTCTAATGACCCTACCAAATAGTTACATAGACAAGATCTCTACAATTGAGGAAGTCTATGATCTGAAGAAGCTTACTAGAGAACAACTATTTGGCACTTTGTCCACTTTTGAGATGAGAAAATTTGGAAAAGAGAAGGAGAAATTTGAAGCTGCGTTTAAAAGCACAAAGACAAAAGATGATCAGAATAGTGAAATTTCTGATGAGTTGGAAGAAAATTTCACAAGGAAGCTAAAGAAAGGTACTGAAAAATACAAAGGTATGCTACCTCTTAAGTCTTTTATATGTGGAAATATTGGTTATATATAAACTAGGTCTCTGAGAAAAGGAACAAAACAAAAGTTCAAAAGATTCACCAAGAAAGATTACTATGTTAATGAAAATGCCAATATATTAGATGATGATCAGATCAAGAAGATTGCCTATTTTTGGTTGAAATAGAAGAACCTATATTTGATATTTCTAACATTTGTTCAAGATCTAATGGTTTAACTGAGAATGCATTGTATCTTAGAAGAAACACAGATGAGTGGTTGATTGATAGTGGATTCTCAAATCATATGACTGGTGATAAAAGTAAGTTTGTGAAACTTGAAGATTATGATGGTGGTCCTGTTAAATTTGGTGATGATAAAAGAGAACATATTATTAGAATTTTTTCTATTACTATTGATAGAAAACATAACACTGACAATGTTTACTATGTCAAGGGTTTGCATCACAACTTTTTGAGTGTTAGACAAATGTGCAAGAATGGTTATGATGCTATATTTTAGGAGGATGGATGTGAGATCGAGAAACAATATGCAACTATTATTGCTGCTGGAATAAGGATAGGTGGAAACATGTATCAACTAGAAAGTGAAAAGAGATGCTTAATATTGCAGATCGATGACAATTGGATTTGGTACTAGAGGATGTATCACATTAAATTTGAAAATTTGGTAAGGATAAGTTCAAGTAGTGCAGTTAGAGATTTGCCAAGACTAACCAAAATAGATAGAATTATCTGGAAAGGATGTCAAGAAGGAAAAAAAACAAGATAATCATTCAAAGGACAAGATCATTCATCTACCGGTTTGTTGGATCTTATATACACTGATTTGTGTGGTACAACTAGAACAAGAAGTTTACAAGGTGAGAGATATTTTATGCTTTTAATTGATGATTATTCAAGATTAAATTGGATTTCATTCTTAAGAGAAAAATTATAAGCATTAGAAAAATTCAAGATATTCAAAGAAAGAGCTGAGAATGAAGTAGGTAGAAAAATCAAGTGTTTGAGGTTTGATAGAGGTGGAGAGTTTACTTCTGATGAATTTAACAAATTCTGTGAGAAATATGACATCAAAGATAATTGGAGAGAAGCTATACACACTATAGTATATACTCTTAACTCGGTACTGTTTAGAAGGAAATGTGGAAAGACATCATATGAGTTGTGGCATGGAAGAGCTCCGACAATAAAGTATTTCAAAATTTTTGGAAGTGCTACATTCAGAGAGATGAAGATAATCTCAGAAAGTTTGACAATAGAGATGATGAAGGGATATTTTTGGATTATTCTATAGAGACAAAAGAGTACCAGTGTTATGAAAAAAGAATAAACAAGATAGTTGAAAGCGCGAATGTGAAAGTTGAGAAAGATATCCAAAGAAATATTGACAAGTATATTGAATATGAATTTGACTTAGAGGAAAAAGGAAAAGAAGACAAGAAAGAAGAAGAAGAGACAAAGTAGGCCCTGACATCTATAAGTAAGACTCCAAGGTATGCACATAGAAATCATTCAGAAAAACAAATTAGTGGAGATAAGAATAAATGCATTATCACAAGAAGTAAGGCATCTCAACAACACGTATTATTGTGTTTACTATCAGAAAATAAACATAATACTATAAAATAGGCATGCGATAATAAAATTTTGGTAAAGGAAATGGAAGAAGAGCTTAATCAAATTGAGAAGAAGCAAACTTGGGAACTTGAGCTAGACTGGTAGACAAAAATGTGAATGGAAAAAAGTGGGCGTTCAAAAGTAATAAGGAACAAGGCAAGATTGGTTTGCAAGGGCTACACTTAGATAAAAGGTATTGATTTTGAAGAAACATATGCCCTTGTTTCCTGGATGGAAGCAATCAGAACATTTTTAGATTATGCATTTTTGAAAGATTTCAAATTTTATCAGATGGATGTAAAATCAACATTCTTTAATGAAGAACTGAAGGAAGAGGTCCACATTGAACAACTAGAAGGATTCAAGTCAGAGAGTGATCCAGATGCAGTCGACAGGTTGAAGAAGGCATTGTATAGATTAATGTAGACACCTAGGGCCTAGTATGGTAGATTAGATAAGTATCTGACTGGACAAAAATTTCAAAAGGGATCTGCTAACAACTTATACTATAAAGTTTATTTAGACCAGATGTTGATTTTTATAGCGTATGTTGGTGACATAATCTTTGGATGCAATGATGATATGTGTAGAAGATTCACAGAGGAAATGCAACAAGAATTCAAAATGTCTATGATTGGTGTTAAATTTCTTTCTTGGATTGCAAGTAAGTCAAAATAGCAAATAAATTTTCATTTCTTAGTCAAAAGTATATCAGAAAATTATTGAAGAAGTTTAGGTTGGAGAATTCTAAACCGGTTTGTACACCTATTGTTATTAGATGCAAGTTAACAAAAGAGGTTGATTCAGCCAAAGTCGATGCAAGTAAATATAGATCATTGATTGGAGGTTTTTTGTATTTGACTGCTATTAGACTGGATATTATGTATGTTGTTTTTCTAGCGGCCATATTTTAGGAAGAACTAAAGGAAACACATGTTGCAGTAAAAAGGATTTAATTATTTTGAAAGAGAAAAAAGAATTTGGATTATGGTATGCTAAGGATTCAAATTCAATTTGAAATCCTATACTAATATAGATTAGGTAGGTTGTGTTGATAGTTGAAGAATTACAAGTGGTGGAGCTTATTTTCTTGGCTCTCAGTTGGTTGCATGGTCAAGTAAAAAGTAGGATTCAATGTCATTATCTATTGTTGAAGTTGAATATATTATTACATCTTCATGTTGCACTCAGGAAGTTTGGATGAAACAAACCTTGAAGGATGTTGGTGTAACATTTGATGAATAAATCTCAATTATGTGCTATAATACCAATGCCATAAACATTTCTAAGAATCTGGTACAACATTCTAAAACAAAATACATGTAAATCACTTCTTGAGGGAGAAGGTTTTAGATAGTGAAGTAAGACTTGAATATGTACCTACAAATGAGAAAATTGCAAATGTTTTCACAAAACCATTATGCAAAGACATTCTTGAATATCTCAGGAAGAAGTTGGGGGTTCTTCTCTTTCCTAGTCAGAACTAAAGTGCATTAGGGTGTGCATAGGTCTAGGGTATTATGTGCCTATTATTTTCTAGATCAATGCTTGGCGGCTTCCTCTTACTGGGAGCGGAGTAAGTTTTTTCAGGGGGAGTTTTTACTTTTGTCATTGTTGTCAAAGGGGAGAAGAAAAGAAGACCTAAAATGCTCATATTTCTTTATTTTCTTTTTCATTGATGAATGTTTCCATCAATGAAAAAGTGAGAGATTGTTGGAATGTGATTTTGATTATTATTGTTGTCATTAATGGTTGTCATTGATGTCAATATATTTGGTTGTAGTTCTAATTGGATTTAGTGATATGGAATTAGCGTGCCCTAGATGAAGTGCTATAATTTCAAATGATCTTTGGCCATGATGGTCCTGGTCTAGTTCATGTTGTAACGTATTGATATACTTTCTTTTGGGCCCAGTCTTATCTAGTTATTAGTGATTGTGGTTCAACAACATAATATGTATTGTAATGTATAAATCTTACTCTATGGATTCGTATGATGTGATGAGTGGATAGCGTGTTGCATTTTTTGAAGAGATTTTGATGTGGTCCACATTTCATTCATTCCATTGTGGGAATGTCTTGGTTCAACCTATTTCAAATTGTATATGGCCAACTTTGTAAAATAATAATTAATATCGTGCTTGGTCGACGTGGATGAATATGGAAGCATGAAATGGTGTGTGTGTGTGTGTGTGTGTATTTTAGACACCTAAAATTGACCAGGTGTATCCAAAGCATTCAAAATTGTAAATCTCAGCCAAATGCCTCCAATATCATCTCAATGCATTAAAATGGATCAAACCAAATGGACATTTATCAAGCAAAGTGGACAACAAATCAAATTAAATCAAAGGATTAAATAATCATGAAATTAAATAATTAAATTCAATCCTACAAAGGATTAATCAAAATTATGCAATTGCTTTTAATCAATTAATTGTATAGTTTAAATCAAAAAGATCAAATCCAACCCATTCACCCTTCCATGGCTAAATTAATTAAAATATTGAGTTATTTAATTCCTAAATTCTTTGAGACAACCAACCAACTTTCTCTCCATTTGAGAACACCTCAAAGTTTTTGACTTAACCAAAGTTTGATCATGATCAACTCACTCTACCCCTACCCTTGGGAAATTGCTATAAATACAAGCCATTTCCTTTGTGTTTGGAATCCAAGAATTTCAAGAGAAAAACATCCTTATTATAGGCATTTGGAGAGCATTTGAGAGCTTTGATCACATTTCAGCATTTGCATAACATTTAGATTATCATCTTTAATAGCATTTGTTGATCTAATACCATATCTTGGAGCATTTTGAGCTAGATTAGAGTATTTTTTATCATTTATTTCTCATTCTAGGATTGTCCTTGGGAGAGATTAAGACTGAGAGCTCTCTTAACAAAGCTTAGATAGAGAACCATGAGATGATATGGGTTTTAAACTTCAATTCTTAGATTAAATAGCTTTTTCTTTCCATAGAGTTGTTGCTTATTATCCTAATTTCATGAAGGTGCTAATCTTACACACACAAATGGTGCCCATCGTGGGGCTTTAAGCCTCTTTTCTAACGTTTTAATCTTAATATTTTGTGTGTTTTTCTTGTTCTTTGTGTTATTTTGTAGAAAAATAGGAGAAGAGCCGCCTATGCAATATTCAGAGCTGCCTGTGAACAATAAAGCGCTATCTACAGAGTTTCTTTTGTCTCCGTCTTTCATTCTTCAGCTGCGTGCTAGATAAAGTGTGCTGCCTCCTAGATAAAGTGTGCCACCTGCTAACTTTCAAGAGCCGCATTCCAGCAACCTTTGGCCACCTTTTATACTTTCTGTGCCACATATTATTTTTGTTTAGCCGCCCGTGGATTGTTTTAAAGCTGCTTAGTAGGATTTAAAATCCGCTTAGAAAGTTTCTATTTACGCTTAGCAACATTTAAATGCTGCCTTTTAGCTATCAAATGCCGCATACATATTTATGCTTTAAATCAAGTTTTTAATGTTTTCTCACTGTTTTGACTCTCTATGTTTTTCTATCCTGCAGATGAAAAATTACCCGAAAGTGCAGAAACTAGAGGAACGGGTCACAAGGCTTAGCAAAGAGGTGAGAATCAAGGTTAAAAATGACAAAAAAATACATGCAACTAATCTCTTAGAGAGTTTATTTGAGGAGGAACACTTATATGATCACTATATTAGAGTGTTTTTTTCTTACAAACAAAAATTTCCTACTCTTTAATTGATTTTCATGCCTAGTTCTTTAAGTTTTGATTCGATAAATTTTCATTAAAAGAGCTTTTAGGAGGGAATTTGTCATTTTAGATTTCTAAGTTTTCTTCACTTTGTCTCTATTTGTATTGATTAACTTGTTGGAGGAGCCAGAGTGGGAACGATCACCACTAGGTGAGTGGAAATAAGCCAAATCACTCAAAAATGTGCCTAGCCTTGCTAGTTTCAAAAACCAGGTATTTATCTAATCAAGCTTGCATTGCTTAACTTGTGGAAAATTCTTTGAATCTAGCATAATTAGGGACACCCTACTATTTTCCGTTCAAATGAGACATTAGGTATATGCTCTCTACTTTTTGAAGTTGATCAAAAAGCCAAAAGTGTCAAGTTTGGGTGGTAGAAAGAAAGGGAAGATTAATTGAACCACACATCTCATTTTTAAGAACCTCCTTGTCAAGAGGTTGAAAATGAACAATTTTTCTTGAGGTGTTTGGAACAAAGAAAAATAATAGGGATATGCTCTTCACTCTTTGAGTGAATCAGATTCCCAAACTTGTTGGACTAAGTTCGGTTCTTTCTTTCCATATTCATGCTAGCTAAATAGAGCTTTAAAGGGCCTGCCTCCCGAGAATTACCTTATGAAGACGGTGAGAGGGAACGGCCCAAAGTGGGAGATATTCACTTTTACCATGATGTCATCTGACCCACTATAAATAAATGCACTTTACCTTAATCAAAAAGTGACTAAACCTTGTGCAAGCCATCCTCACTTCCTTGAGTAGTCATTCGGGAATGTGAAAAATCATACTTTCATGCGTGTGGGAAGCTGGCAAGGGGGTAAAGGATCTTGACAAGATTTAGAACGGAAAGGATTGAAAACCTAGATTAAATAGCAGACCTACCTTTGTAGAGACATTGTTAAAAGACAAATTTGTTTGACTCTAAGGTAGACTGTATGGAAGAAATTCTTGTGAAAACCTGTAAAAATATCTGAGAACATACACTTTTAGTGTGGTTTTAGAGATATGGTACAACTTTGATGTGTGTGTTGAGCTTGTACTCTATTTTCACACAAGATTCTTTTTTGACAAATCTGATCAAAGCCCTTAAATTTTTAAATCCATAAAATATAAAAAAAATTGATAAAACCAACTTTGATCAGCAAAGTGTCGTGTACCATCATTTCAGAGCCACGTACAAACAAAATTGGGCCACTTAAAAATCTTAAAAAGTCGCTTGAAATCATTCAATAGCCGCATAAGCTACTGGAAAGTGCCGCGTATCGACATTTTAAAACTGCTTATCAACAGGCAAACACCGCTTGCTAACTGTAGAGCATCGCGTATAGTGATTCCAGTGACTGCTTATCAATGATAAAAGGCTGCCTACAAGCAGGCAAGTGCCACCCAGAAAAAAAAAGGGAAAATAGTGGGTATATACCGAGGGTTTGAAAATGAGAAAATTCTATTTTTGGATACCCTTTTGAAGGTTCCATCTCTGTGTATACTCAACTGGATCAGAATCTGCCATTATTGGGCATTTTGCAAATTTATCCATGGATTTATCATTTAAGTGAGTTAAAAACCTAAGATCTTTACTTGATATATGTTAATGCCAATTTTTACTTGATCCCATTACATTAAGACTACCCTACAACCAGACAGATCTTATCTAAGGAAAGAGTGTCCTTTTTTGGGTGATCCTTTTTCTTCAAGGCCCTTACAAGAACCCATCAAGGAAATAGAACCAAGGATGTCTTTCCTATTTGGCCATATCGATCCTGATCAAATCAATCATATCAACAAGGACATGAACAACAATCAGATAAATGTTGATCCTAACAACAAAGGATCCAACAACAATACCAATGGAGGAACAAACATGGACCCTAACAATCAAGGGATGGAAAATAACAAAAATGGGGGCAACATTGACTCTAATGATGAGGAGTTAACCGATGAAAAGGTTAACAAAGCTATGCAAAGCCCTTTCTTCATGAAACTTATGGAAAAAGTGTTGGAAAAAGACAAGGAGAAGTACTTCTTAGACCTAGCACAAATGGGCCTCAAACTTCCACATGATTATGATGTTACCAAACTCAAACAAGAAGAAGCTGAGGCTAATCCCATTAACATAATGAACAAGCAATTTGAACTTTTTCAAATGCAATTGGACACGATAAAACAAAGTGGGGCTCCTAAACCCTTTTCTATCAAAGCTTTGTGTCCATTTCCATTTGATAAGTCTTTAATCATGATCCCATTTCCAACAAATGCTATTTATCCTAAATATGATAAATATGACGGAACATCTGATCCTCAAGATCACTTAAGGGAATTTTGTGCCCTAAGTCTAGAGTTCATACATGACACAACTTACCTTATGAGGTTTTCCCTAGAAGTTTGGGGGGTATTGAAATTGAGTGGTTTTCAAAGCTACCCTCCGACATTTGAACCTTTGAGGAATTGGCCTCTAAGTTTGTAACTCACTACTCCTACAACATCAAACATGAGGTTACAATGCTTAATATATGCAACACCAAAAAAAGAGAAGGAGAGGGATTCCTACTTTTCCTACAATGATGGAGAGTGGTATTTGCTAGATACCCTCGAAATGTACATGAAAAGGAAAATATGGATATTTTTGTAAACAACTTGAATCATGAAATGAATTATCGATTAAGGATACAATGTCCTAGATCATTCCAAGACCTAATTGAGAACAGGATGACAATGGAAGAGGTATTGATAAAAAGTGGAGAAATCAAACTCTACAAAGATAACAAGAATAACAACAACAGAAACACCTCCAACACTAATCAAAATTGAAATTCCAACAACAACAACCGATTTTGGATGAAGAATAACAACAATAAAGGAGTGGTTAATAATGGAGTGGTAGAGGCTAACACTTTAAAGGCTACCCCTTTCAATCTCACTCAAAACTCAGTTCAAGCCAATAATGTGAACCAAGTACCCAAAATGCCCTTTAACAACAACAAAACTAATAACAACTTTGGGAATAATCAAGGGACTTACATGCCTAAACCTTTGTTTGCACCTACACCCAAAAGGACATTCAATAATTTGGGTGAACCATTGGAGAATGCATTAAGGACACTTATTGCAAATAAAATTATTGACTTACCAGTGGCACACCCATATGAACCTCAAATCAAGCCGAATTGGTGGAGTGAGAATAACCATTGTGAGTATCATTGAAATAGAGGACATAAGACCAATGATTGCATGTGTCTTAGGCATGTGGTACAAGATCTCATAGACAATGGTGTGATAAAAGTAGACGACCTTCAAACTAATGAAGATCACACAACCTTTAAAACTCCTTTCTATAAGCATGAAAAAGGAGAATCTTCCAATTCAAACAATGGAGGAAACAGTGCAAATAATTCAAGAGGCAATCATAATGTTAACTTTTCTCATACTTATGACAATACTATCAATGTTGTTGTGATCAAAGATCAACCTATTCAAGGGTCCACTAATACCATCACAAGGGTGCAAGCCTCAAAGGTTACCCTACAAGGGGGTACTCCTATTACTATTGTCCCTAAAACACCAACTATTTTGGCTAAACAAACACCACCCACAACGAAGCCTTATAGTTTGGTAGATCAATTACAAAAGACTCCAGGACAAATATCAATCTTGGAGTTGTTAAAATTATCTCCTAATCATAAGGATATCCTGGAAAAATCCTTGTGTGAGACCACTGTTCCTATAAACTTGGAGGAGGACAAATTTCAGAACATGGTAGGGCATCTCATAGCCCCTCATTGTCTTTCCTTTTCAGAGCAAGATGAAATGTCTATCACACATCCTCAAAAATTACCCTTGCATATAGAGGTATTAATCCAAAGACATAGGGTCAAGAGAGTTCTCATAGATGGTGGAGCTGGTCTTAATATTTGCACTCTAAACCTTGTCAAATCATTAGGGTTATCTGAGTCTTCCATTGATCCAAAGAATAAAATCACTATTAAGGCTTATGATGAGGAGGAAAGGTCTTCAAATGGTATGATCATTCTACCAATTCAAGTGGGACCTATCAAAAATGATAAAATATGTCAGGTGCTTGATATGAAATTGACCTACAACATCTTACTAGGGAGGCCATGGATACATGAAATGCAAGAGGTACCTTCTACATATTACCAATGCATAAAATTTCCATACATGGGGGAAGAGTTCACGATTGGAGGAGATTCAAATCCTTTCCAAGATTGCAATGATTTAAAGCCAAGTCATGAATTGTATATTCCTCATAATAGGGAAAGAGTCATCCCTGATATTACCATGGAAGAAGCCAAAGAAGAAAGTTCAAACACAACATCAAATGTCACATCAACTTCTACCCCTATTCAAACTAACTCAACTACATCGACTAAGGGAAAAGAAAAAATGAGTTATGAGGGTTCAGATTCAAAGGATAATTTAGTTCAGACTTCAATATTGAGATTGGAAACTTCTAAACCCACTAAGGAGGAGAGAGACCAAACTAAGAAAGATCATTATGAAAAGATGAGTGACCTAATGAATCAATTTAAGAAACAATGCAAAATTAACTCAAAAGGGGTAGGGGAATATTCCATTTCCCTCTTTGATTTACCTACATCTCCAAAGACACATGGGAAGCCATCCAAAGATCATCAACCTCATAAATACAATTTCCATTTTGTAAGGGAATGTGACAAACAAGAAATGGAAAAAGAAGATAATGAGGTATTACAATGGATTTATAAAGAGGATGATAATTCAACTAATTCCAATGAAAGGGTGCAACCCATCAATATCCAAATTGATCAATATGGCAAAGGATTTTATATCATGAAGAAAATGGGGTATAAGGGAAGAGGACCCTTAGGAGTTTGACATAGAGGGTTGTTAGAACCTATTGAACTAGTTTGGAGAGCAAAAGAAGAGAAAGCTGGCATAGGTTTTCAACATAAAGGAGAAATTTCAAGTTCCATTCATGATTTTTGTGCACATATTGTTAATTTCTAAGTTCTGTTGATGATTAGTGACCAACACTTAGTCATTCACTTAGGTAGTTTTAGTTGGCTATCACTATGGCCGAGCTAAGACTATGCAAGGCCAAGCAACATTGCCGAGCATTTTTTAGGTTTCCGAGTTGTATCATGCCAAACCGAGTAGGATAATTAGTGCTGAGCGACAGAGATGTTAAGTTCCGAGCAGAACAGTTTTTGTATACATGCCTGGAATGATTCAAACTTCAAGGATAAGTGTTTAGGCCAACTTGTATAAGCTTTTTGGGCCGACTTATGTATACATTTAATATTTTCCTACGGAGTAAGTTATGCATTTAATTGTTTTATCCTATGCATGATCTATTGTAATACCTTCAAGGTATGGGTATTAGATCTTGATCGTTGTTCTAGATCTCGCTATAAGATTTGAACAGATATATAAGATTTCTTCTAAACCCTATTTTGTAAGAGTGAAGTGTGTGTGGAGAGAAGTGGTGACTGCATTTTGAAGTGAAATGCATAGAGGGTTATTTTGTTAAGAAGCAGAGATCAAGTAGAGTGACATCATAGTGAACAATAGAGTAAAGATACATCAGATTGTGAGATCATAGAAGGTACTGGAAAGAGGAGATCCATCATCAGCATCTGAGTGCATAACAAAGGATCAATACTTGAGACATTCGAATCATTGTATCAGGTGAAAATATCTTAACAGAGTGGTTCTAGCAGACCTTTCTAAATCTCCTAACATAGTGCTTACTTTATTGTAAGTTGAAATCCTTTCATAGGGTAGATTGTAATGATATTTAGCTCTTAACTGGGTAGACCTTTAATAGGGTAGATTGCATTTTGTAATCAAACTTTTGTAGCCCTAACAAGCACACTTTATTACTATAGCAGTGGAGAATTTTGTGGGTGTCATCCCCACCCTAGTTTTACCTATTTGAGTTTCTGGGTTACCAATTTTTTGTGTTATGAGTTATTTATTTCATTGTGTGAATGCTATTTGATATTAAATTAGATTCATATATGTACGAATGTGGATCAGTTTGTTTTAACTATTTAAATATGAAGATTTGATTCACCCCCCGCCCTCTCAGTATCTTTCTTTCCCATTATTATATTTCCAATAATTGGTATCA
The DNA here is from genome assembly GCA_018584345.1 of Thuja plicata. Taxonomy (NCBI): domain Eukaryota; kingdom Viridiplantae; phylum Streptophyta; class Pinopsida; order Cupressales; family Cupressaceae; genus Thuja; species Thuja plicata. The sequence goes on along the minus strand of MU227380.1, from coordinate 903,417 downwards.
GAGCTTAGTTCTCTAGAAAGTTATAATTAGCTTGAGAATACAGATCTTGAGATGGGTAAAGTCATTGAGAATCAAAAGATTGATATTCAGCTAGCACTACAACAGCTTGAGACAACAAGACATGAATTAAAGAAGTCCTTGACTACAAGGAAAGATTTGGACAAGCAAATGAATGACATTCATTATAAGGAAGAGGACACCACAAATCTATTTTAGAATGGAGATTCTACTGAGAGTGATGCAACAATAACATATCTACTGGAAAAGAATAGTGCACTATGTGAAGAAGTCAGAAAATTGAAAAAGGAACAAGAAGCCCAATCAATAAGAATGTGTGAAGTTGTTGAACAGAAAAAGAAAGCTGAAGATGACAAGGCTATGGCAGAAGAAGACAAAAGAATGATGACTATCAGACTTGATTAAAGAAAACATGATGGACAAACAATGACAGTCAATCAAGTTGACATGGCAAATCAATTACTACTTGTGAATCAGGAGATTAGTAGGAAAGACTTAGAGATTGTAAATCTTAGATCTAAGAATAGTAAGTTGAAAGATGAATTGAGATCTGAGAAAGAACTTAACAACAGAGTGAATGATCCCAATGCAACTATGAGCTACTTTAAACAACTGGTGGAAGCATCAAGAAGACCTAAATATTCTTCTGAATTAGGTCACATTGAACAACATACAACCAATGAAGAAGGATAATCATCTAAGATAGGTGAAAGAAGGTATGCAAAGCCAAGAAACAACAAACCTATTTTCCACCACTGTGGGAAACCAGGTCATACAACAAAAATTTGTTGAAGCAAGAATGGTAAGTCCAATCCTAAAACTAACTTTAATGGTTACTGCTTTAACTTTAATGAGTTTGGACATCAAGCACATGAATGTAAGAGAAAGGCAAGCAACACACCTAGACTCAATGGTAATTGCTATAACTATCATAAATATTGTCATAGAGCACAAGATTGCAGATCTAAAGGTAAACAACAACGGACATCAAAGGAACAAGAGAAATCACCAAGAAAAGGCAATACTTACAAGTGGGATTACAACACATGGCATAGTTGTCATTACTGTGGTGAGTATGGACATGTTTCAGAAAACTACATAAGGACACATTTCAGAGAAAAGTCTAAAAGTTGGATGAATGGAAGCCTAGTTTGTCACAGTTGTCTGAAAATTGGTCATACAAGGAAAGATTATAAGTCTAGGGTACTTGCTCCTACTATTGAGAAGATTAGAGCACAGATGAACCAGACATGGGTTAAGAAGTTTGAATCATGCAACAGTGAAGCTAGTGCAGCCGAGGTCACCCAATCCAATGGATTAGGTGATCACATCATCTCCAACTAAGAAAAAGAGGTATGTAAGGAACTGCATGTAAAAATTCTTATCTTACATCAGTTCCTAACATGAAATGTACCAAAGTCCATATTTGCATATGTGAAGATGCACCAGGACATATTTTGAAGACAAATGCCAAGAAGAGAAAATTGCACTATAGGTGCCGAGCACCAATCGTGGACACTAAGGCCAATTTATTTAGTGTGTGCTAAGTTTGTTGGCTGAGTAAGTTCTGTGATGGCTGAGTTTAGTAAGTCGAGTGGGATGCAAGTTGTGTTAGAAAGCCGAGGACAGCTGACTTGCACTAACTTAATGGGTAGAACATTTATTGCTTACCTACCTTGACCTTTCAAAATCTATAAAGGATGAACTGTTTATACTTCATTTTTATCTTGCAATTTTCACTATTTACAGAGCGATTGAACTAGTTACAAAATTGATCTTAACAAAGTTAGCATTGAAGATTTCATCAACGTGCTGTCGACAATTCTAAAGTGAACAGTATGAAGTGCTACTTGTCAAGGTACTCTATTCTTCATCTCTCGAACCCTAATTTCAAGATTATGGCTGCAAGCTCTTTCGCACCAGCTAAAAGTATGGAGGGAGAACGAGAGAAAATTTAGTTAGTACAGAGTGATGAATGTGCACCTCTCAACTTTCGAGCCATTCCTGAAAGTGCAATTTAGAGAGATTTGACCAGAGCTCTCTCATCCATTCCACCCAAGATACTTATGATCCATGATGTTTGATCACGTTACATGGTTAAGATTGGTGAAGTAGGTGATAGCGAATTGAGGAAATCCTATAGAAAATTGTGTGTCGATGGAGTTTTGAAGGGAGAATTCAAACATTTAGCCGACAAAGGGTTAACTAGTGCCCTAGATTTTCCACAAGGTTTCAAAGATGAATAGATTAAGGTTATTCTTAGCCAAGTTCATGATATGTGTATGTGGTTGGATAATGAACAAGTCAAAATAAATAAGAACATGATTCATCGAGTGACTAGATATCCTAGAGTGAATAGAAAATGGACAATGAGAGATAACAACAAAGAGGAAATTACACTAAACACTGGAGCCATATGGAACAATAGAGGTATGACTATCTCTACAATTAAAGACCTAGAACTTGATTTTGGAGTAAGAGTAATAGCACATAAGTTCTATTAGTCAAGTAGATTGGATAGTGTTTCTTGTACAACCGTTGACCAAACATGGAAAATTGTTAAGAAGAATCATACATATGATCTTGCCAAGCTACAACAGACACAATTAGCTGAGAACCTAGCATCAATCAGAAAAGCTAAGAACTCATCATGTAAGTTTGGTTCCTTACTTGTATGTATATTTTTCTACATTCAGGATACATTTCCTACATTGGGAAATATTGTTTGGAAAAAGGATAGACCCATTACAGTTCAGATTAGTGAATGTATTGAGAAATTAGGAGGTAATTTCAATAGCATAATGGGGAGCTATTTTGTGGAATTTAAAAATAGAATGAGATTAAGAACTAGGATTCCTAGATCACTAGTGGAGAAGCACTATGAAGAAATTTGTTTTCTAGTTGATATGGATAACACATATATCCAGGATGTGACACCTAGGGTAACATGTTTAGAACCATTTCCCTATGAAATTAACATTGATGAAGCATCAACAGCCATTATTACACTCCTAGATGAGGCAATTGATACCACAAAAAAAAGGTTTGGTAATTTTGATGAAGCCAAAGTAAAAATTACAAGAAGTTTAACGGAGGGAACCATGGAGAGGAAAAGGAAGAAGATTGTGAAAAATCTAAATAAAATGGCTAGTTTAGGTAGTGATGAGGAACTTGAGGATGCACCTTTAGGCCTATCCATAGGAAAAGGTGAGGATATGTCTACAAAAGAGGAAGTGAGTGCATCTGAGGAGATCACTAAGAAAGCTAAGGGTAAAAGACCATCAATTGTCATAGTAACCAAGCCGAGAAAAGCTAAACCTAAGGTTACACCTCCTGCAGCTAATCGTCTAAGGACTAGAGAATCTATTGTTACTTCTCCAGTAGTGCAAAGAAAAGTGTATGGAAAGAAGAAGGTTGGAGAAAGCAGTTCTGGAAAGGAAGCTAAAATTGCTCCTAAGGCTGAGCTGAGTAAACTAGCAAAGAGACCTAGGAGGAGACTAGAATTGGGGATAGATAGTGATGATGAAAAGACTGAGATTGATGAACCCAGTAACATACCTACAACACAATTCAAGAAACCAGCTAGTATTGATGAGGTATGTGACAACTTGAGAAACTCAGCGCGGTTAGCTCTACTTTCAAGTTCATTAAGTATGAGAAATTGAATAATGTGGATAAGCACAAAGTTCATGAAGCACTTTTGGATATGATGAGTACTTTCAAGTTAACTCCTATAGAGATAGGAAATAATGTGCCAAATGAATTGTATGAGTTTCTATCAAGCAAATGGGAATTTGCATTTACTACAGAATGACAGATCAGGGAAGGAACTTTAGCCAAGGTAATACTTGAGTTGACTTCAAAAAAGAGAGCCAAATTCATTGAAGAATATAAGAGTAGGTTTGTTCCTAAGCTTAGAGGTTATTCTGTTCTAAAAAATGATATTGAAGGATTAGTACAACATAGTACAAGGATTTGGAAGGAAATCTTTGGAATGGCAGTTCTAAAAGATAAGAAATCTGGTGAGGGAACATCCGAGCAAAAGGAAAAAGAAGTTGAAGTGGAGATTACCCCTGAGCCACAAATGACTCAAGGTCAAATTTCTACAGAACAGGACAAGACCAAAGATGCATTAGACTCAACAAATTCTGTTGATCTGACTACAGACAGTCCGATGGATTTCATAGTTGATGATTCCAACAATTTGAATGCCGAGGAACAAGATATGCCAAGTGGTACAAACACTGATTCATCTATTAAGGAAATGGAGACTGAAGGAGGAAAGACCACTACATCTGAAGAGAAAATTGATGATATAATTGAAGAAATCAATGATCAGATAAGTGAAGAGAAACAACAAACAAATGCACAAGAGGTAACTTCACAGAATCCACCTATATTAAAGATTGTCAAAATAGTTTTAGATAGTGGAGTAGTGATAAAGGATACTGTTGATAAGACTAATGAACAAGAGGAAATGCAAGTGTTGGTTGATATACCACACTCTACATCATCCACTCCCACAGTCCTAAAATTGGAGGTATGCCTAATCCACAAACAATTTTGATAGAATTAAAAGAGACAATGGACATTGACACTGTCATAGGAAAAGGTATTATGCAGCCAAGCATTAGTTCACCAGAGTTGAAGAGAAGAAAAGTTCTGAAGAAGAAGTCTCAAATTATAGATGTCACATTAGATGAGGTAATTATGATTCCATAATGGGATCCAAATGAATTATTTTTTGAACAAATAGGGACTCTTTAGGAATTGATCAAGAGGAAGAAGAGACAGGAAGAGATGAAAATAGAACAGAAGCAAAAGTAGGTTTTTCATGACATCAAGGACATATTTGCAAAGGCTTTTGACTTAGAAGATGAAATGCCTCAAGCTCCACTTATTGATCAGTTAGCTAACATTTCATAGAAGGTAACTGATGATGATATTAATAGTAATGAAAAAATTCTACAATGGTCTGAGAGGAGATTTGAGAGAAAAGTTCTGGAGAAAATCTCATTAGAGATTGCAACAATACAGGTTGAACTTTCTACTCTTGTAGAAATTTTGGAGAAAGTTACAACAAATGTTTATTCTTTGTACACGAAACTATGTGATGTTGAATTCTTCATAAAGGATAATCTACAGCTTGTTGAGAAGCTACAGTTAGATTTGAGATCAACTGACAATACTTTGGGTAAGGATACTACTTCTAGTTCTTTACATTTTTCTAAGTTGATCAATGCATAATGGAGAATAGCCAAGCTTATGGCTGAAGATGGTCAAATTAGGGCCAAATTGATAACTATTCAGACAAGCCTGTTGCCTCACTTGGAGGTAATACATAAGGAACTTTCAGATGCAAAAGAGTTATCACAGAAAAATGCAAATCTCTCAACTGCAGAGAGTTTAGTAAGTCTAGCTGCCAAGCTAGAAATAAAATTAGAAGTTATGAAGATTGCCAAGGAAAGTTGGGATACTACATTTGAATCCACCCTACAGCTTCATAAACAATTTTTGGATAAGTATAACTTAACCCCACCAGCAATTAGTGACAAAAACAAGGGGGAAGTTGGGAAGGAAGTTGGTAAGGATACAGTATGTTACCTCAGTACAGAATAGGTACACTTGTATATATTTTTTGAAGGCATATAAATCTTTGTATGCATAATTCTAAGTATATTCCTAGGGGGAGTACTTAGTATACTTAGGCAACATTTTGATGGAATGAAATCAAGTAATGATAAGTGTGTTTTTGCCACTAATATCAAAGGGGGAGATTGTTAATCTATAAGTTATGTTGATGATTAGTGATCAACACTTAGTCATTCACTTACGCAGTTTTAGTTGGCTATCACTGTGGCTGAGCTAAAACTATGCAAGGCTAAGCAACATTGCCGAGCAGTATTCAGGTTGCCGAGTTGTATCATGCCGAGTTGAGTAAGATACTTAGTGTTGAGCGATAGAGATGTTAAGTGCTGAGTAGAACAATTTTTGTATACATGTCTGGAATGATTCAAACTTCGAGGATAAGTGTTCAGGATGACTTGTATAAGATTTTTGGGCTGACTTATGTATACATTTAATATTTTCCTACGGAGTAAGTTATGCATTTAATTTTTTTATCCTATGCATGATCTATTGTAATCATTAATTGTAATACCTTCAAGGTATGGGTATTAGATCTTGATCATTGATCTAGATCTCGCTATCAGATTTGAACAGATATATAAGATTGCTTCTAAACCCTATTTTGTAAGATTGAAGTGTGTGTGGAGAGAAGTGGTGACTGCATTTTGAAGTGAAATGCACAAAGGGTTATTTTTTTAAGAAGCGGAGATCAAGAAAAGTGACAGCACAATGAACAACAAAGTAAAGATACATCAGATTGTGAGATCATAGAAGGTACTAGAAAGAGGAGATCCATCATCAGCATCTGAGTGCATAATGAAGGATCAATACTTGAGACATTCTAATCATTGTATCAGGTGAAAATCTCTTAACAGAGTGGTTCTAGCAGACCTTTCTAAATCTCTTAACATAGTGCTTACTTTATTGTAAGTTGAAATCATTTCACAGGGTAGATTGTAATGATCTTTAGCTCTTAACCGGATAGACCTTTAACAGGGTAGATTGCATTTAGTAATCAAACTTTTGTAGCCCTAATAGGCACACTTTATTACTGCAGTAGTGGATAATTTTGTGGGTGTCATCCCCACCCCAGTTTTACCTATTTGGGTTTCTAGGTTACCAAGTTCTTGTGTTATGAGTTATTTATTTCATTGTGTGGATGCTATTTGATAGTACATTAGATTCATATATGTATGAATGTGGATTAGTTTGTTTTAAGTGTTTAAATATGAAGTTCTGATTCACCCCCCCTCTCAGTATCTTGCTTTCCCATTATTGTATTTCCAACACATATCCATATGGTAGGCTCTGAAAGTGAAGATGATTCTTTGGATTATGAGTGGGATTCCTTGTCTAAAGAATATTTTCATGACATAGAGGTTGATACCATTCACACTTATGCAGCTCCTCCTAAATTTGAGCATCAAGAACATGTAACTCAAAGTTCAGATTCAACTCAAACATCAAGTGAGCCTCAACAAGTCAATGTAGAACAAGAACCTCTTTTCACTCAATGGGTAGGTGAACCTTGGTTACCTTCGTGGGTGGGAGATTCTAACCTAGTGTTTAATCCACATGCTTTCTTTCCCATAGAAATCTTAGAGGACTCTAATGAAGAGCATTTTGATCCTTCTTCCATGGACCATCTTGAAGAGGCACATGTCATAGACCATGACAATACAATGTATGAACCATCAAACAAATTCATGTCCTTAACTCCTTCAAATGAAATCCCATCCAATGAATCCTTGTCCTTAATGCACCCCAAACTTATCGATTGGGATCTTTCCAAGCCAAATGACTTACTTTACTTCCCAAATGACAATGCAATGGCCTTATACCTCAATACGGTTGAACCTAATTCTTCCACTGACAAATTTACTTTGGAAATGATAGTAGGGGTAGGTGTTCAACCTCTTTATCCAAAAAATAAGAAAAAACATACAAAAAAATGAGAAGGTCTAGTGGTGAAAACCACCATGTGGCAGTGCTAGACCCAAAAAAAGTAAAAATAAAGGATGTTTCCGAAGGTGAAAACACAACTGTGGCACTTACAGGAGAGAGGTTGGACACCTTACCAACTCATGAAGATGAAAGATCACCTATACTTATTGAACCCACATAAAAGGTTAACATTGGAACAAAAGAGGATCCTAAATTCATTCACTTGGCAGAATCTTTGAGTCCCTTGGAGAGAGGAGAATTCATTGCATTATTTCAAGAAAAACAAATCAACTTTTCATGGTCATATGCTGATATGCCCATATTAGATCCAAGTTTCATAATGCATCAATTAAATGTGAAACCAAGGGTTAAGCCTGTCAAGCAGAAGTTGAGAAAAATGCATCCACATGTAGCCCTTTTAGTCAAAGCTGAATTGGAGAAATTACTCAAAGCATGATTTATAAAAGTAATAGCATATGCAGAGTGGATCTCCAACATTGTACCGGTTACCAAACATGATAAAACCATAAGCGTTTGCATATATTTTAGAGATTTAAACCTTGCTCATCCAAAAGATGACTTTCCATTACCTAGCATTGATGCTATTGTGGATCTCACTGCAAGACATTCTATGTTTTCACTTATGGATGGATTTAGTGGGTATAATCAAATTTGCATTGCAACTAAGGATCAAGAGAAGACAACCTTTACATGCCCATGGGGTACTTTTTTTTGGAATATAATGCCCTTTGGTCTCAAAAATGCCGGAGCCACTTATCAAAGAGCAATGACTACCATTTTCCATGACATGATGCACACCTTTATGGAAGATTATGTGGATGACATTCTAGCTAACTCACATAAAAGAAAAGATCATCTATCCATACTTGACAATATTTTTACAAGGCTAGAACAATTCAAAGTAAGAATTAACCCAAAGAAATGTGCTTTTGGGGTACAATCTGGAAAACTCCTAGGGTACATTGTTTCAACAAAAGGTGTTGAAGTAGATCCTAAAAAGGTACAAGAAATAATGGACATGGACATTGCAAAAAATATTAGTCAAATGAGTTCACTTTAAGGAAGGCTTCAATCTATAAGGAGGTTCATTTCTCAATTAGTAGAAAAATGCCATTCTTTCACCAGATTACTACATAAAGACACCATCTTCACATGGGATGAGGAGTGTGATAAAGCCTTTACATTGTTGAAAACATACTTAATGAATCCACCTATCTTGATGTCACCTATTCAAGGAAAACCTTTGTTACTCTATATTTTAGCAACGGAAAAATCTTTGGGAGTCTTATTGGCACAAGAGGATGATGAAGGAAAAGAAAGGGCTATCTACTACTTGAGTAGAACATTGATAAAATATGAATTATTTATAGCTTCATGGAAAGGGCTTGCCTAGCAGTGGTATTTGACTCTCAAAAGTTAAGACATTATATGTTATTGCATAAGGTGAAGCTCATAGCCAAGATTGATCCCTTAAAATACTTAGCAAAACAACTTTAACTGGAAGGATTGCAAAGTGGGTCATGGTACTTAGTGAATTCAACATTGAATATGTTGATAGGAAAGAAATCAAAGGTCAAATTATAGCCGATCAATTGGTTGAATATCATCAAGAATCTACACATCCTATGCAAGTGGAATTCCCAGATTCTGAAATTGTGAATGTAGAAGCTAAGACATGGAATTTATACTTTGATGGATCTTATATCCAAAATGGTAGTGGAGAAAGCATTCTTTTGATTACACCACAAGGTTACACAATCCCAAAATATTACAAGTTATTGTTCCCTTGCACCAATAACATAGCAGAGTATGAAGCTTTGGTCATATGAATCAAGATGGCCTTGGAATGGAATGTCACATAATTACAAGTCTATGGGGAATCTCAGTTAGTCATGAATCAAGTTATGATGAATATAACACCAAGGAAGAAAAACTTATGCCTTACAGGAAATTGGTGGATGATTGGAAAAAGTGCTTTGCTTTGATTACTTTTGAACAAATTCCAAGAGACAAGAATAGAGTAGTGGATGCAATGACTACTTTGGCATCTTTCCTTCAAATGCCCAATCAAAATGAAAAGTATGAGTTCTTGGTGGAAGAATTGGTTAAACAAACATTTGACCTATCTGATACCCAAATTATTGCCCTTTTAAATGGACATGACTCACCATGATATGGACTTATCTATGCCTACCTAAAAGATAAAACCCTACCTATAGATCAAACCCGTGCTCAAAAGAGAAATTTCATAAGACAAGTGGCCCGTTATACCATCCTTTCTAACACATTGTATCGTAAAGGTCTTGACAGAATGCTCCTTAGATGTCTAGAGGAAGATGAATCCACATTAGCTTTAAAATACGTCCATGAGGGGATTTGTGGGTCACATTCGAGTGGTTTAAACCTAGCTAAGAAAATCCTACGTATGGGGTACTTTTGGAAAACCTTAGAAAGAGATGCTTGTCAATATGTCAAATTTTGTGCAAAATGTCAATACCATGGAGACATGATCCATGCACCAACACAAGAGTTACACCCTTTTGTTACACCATGGCCATTCTATCAGTGGGGTTTTGATTTAATTGGCATGATTTATCCACCTTCTTCAAATGGACACAAGTATATAATCACGGCTACAAAGTACTTCACTAAATGGGTTGATGTTGTCCCTTTATCAACTGCAATAGGGAAGCAAATTTCCATGTTTATCCTAAATCATATCATTTGTAGATATGGCATTCCTTACGCCATCATCACGGATAATGGAAAATAGTTTAAGAACAAAGATGTTGATGAACTTTGTTACACATTTCATATTACACATCACTCTTCATCCATTTACTATCCCCAAGGTAATGCACAAGCAGAAGCTACCAACAAGAACATCCTTAAAATCCTTAAGAGATCCATTGGAAAGTTAGGAAAATATTGGCATCTTCAAATCAATCCAGCATTGTGGGCCTATAGGACTAGTATTCGAACCCCGACAGGAGCTACACCTTTTTCATTGGTTTATGGGGCCAAAGCCGTTCTACCTTTAGAAGTTGAAATGCCACCCCTAAGAGTTTCATTGCATGGATTAATCATAGATGAAGATTATAGAGTGGCCCACCTTCAGCAATTGGAAATGTTGGAGGAACATCAAACTCAAGCCTATGACCATTTGAAAGTGTATCAGAATCAAATTTCAAGGAACTATAACAAGCATCTTAAAACAAGAACCTTTCAAGTAGGAGATCTCGTATTGAGAGAAAATCCAAAAAATAAGGCTGATAGAGAAAAAAAAGGAAAGTGGGAGGCAAATTGGCTTGGTCCTTTTGTCATTGTTTCTTCATTTGGAACAGGGACCTACAAATTGGCCGATTGTGATGGTGATGAATTGCAAGAACCTATCAATAGAATTCATCTTAAGAGGTTCCACACCTGATTCAGAGGAAAAGAGTATCAAAAAAAAGAGTATAAGTTGAGAGTATCAAATGAGTCAGCATCACCTTTGTATATGGAAAAATTCAAAAATACCAAAAAAATGAGAAAAGATCAAAATACAAAAAAATCAAAAAGTTCAAAATCCAAAAACATTTGATAAAGAGAAAAAAGTGCCTTGGTGAAAACCTAGCAATAGGCACCTTGGTAGCAAAAAAAACAAAAAAGAGCAATAATCCCAAGAGGTGAAAACCTGGAAATAGGTGCCTTTTGTCCCTTAGGTCTTTCCTAGTTGCATTTGTACATATTGCGTTTCATCATCTCATTTGTCCATATCCTCATTGCATCCTTCATTTGTGCATCATCCTAATAAAGTCTCAGAGCTGCATTTTTGTCACATTCTAGGTTCAGTTGCCATAAGTTTCACATTGGTCACATTTATCACTTGGGGGCATGCATCATAGATTTTTGGTAACAACCGGATTCAATAGTGCAACATCTTGGTCACACATCAGAAGAAGATTTTTCATATTTAGAAGAGATATTTTTGGAACCTTTGATGAATATCATTGTTCAACCCTAAACAGTTCGATCGCATAACATGATACTTGAGTTTCATTGACTTATTTTATTAGGACTAAAAATTGACACACCCTAAATGACTGTCTGGAATTCTTATTTGAAAATCTTGATACATTTCACAAACACTCAGAAATTTTTGATGAGTTTTCATTGACCCTTTTTCGAGTCATGTTCTTTTTAGCTAATCGATGATGTTTCAACTAGATTGGAAATGATAGAGACATGATGTTTTCTTAAGCTTCTGAGTGACTATTTTAAGGAAGATCCTTTAACTTGTGTGAATTAGTCTAAAGACATGGTCATCAAAGAACCATAGACGATATTCATATAGGAAGGAGGGTTAACCTTTGTTTGTTCATGCAAAAGGATACCTTGGCTATTTAGATTTTCTATATATTAAATGCCAACATCCACTTGCAACATTGAATCTGATTAAACCGGTATTCATACACCCATAGTTGGTCATTCAACTAGTGAGGGTTGTACTTGGTTTCGTAGAAGGGGTTAGCACATGAGAGAAAGTCATATTCATATTCTTATGGTCGTAGTGGCACAAGTAAGGATTATATTGACTCCTAGTTCCACAATGCTCTATGATGAAAATATATCTCAGTTTGCATTTCTTTTGCAAACCTCAAGGAAAATTAGTTGCATTGCATCTTCATGTTAGATTAATTGCATATTCATGTTAGATTAATTGCATTCTCCAAGTTAGTTTTGAAATGACTTGTCTTTATAGCAATTTTCCAAGAACAAGGGGGGGATTAAAAGTTGACATAATTTCATCAAATTTAATGGTTTCAAGTCATCACTATGAGATTTTCCTTTGCATTCATAATCATTAATCATTATATATTCATATCAAGAAAAAATCAAAGAAAAGAAACATTATTCATTATTCATTTATCGACATAATTTAGAATTGCATATCATAAGTTAAATTGCATACATCCAAAAAATAAAAAAAGATAGTTGCATTCATTTATCATTGCACTAAGTATTACATCCATATCATTACATTGCATAATCCATACATCGTTAAATCAGAAAAGCATATAGAACTAAGTTGCATTAACATCATTTGCATCCATTTATCTATGTCCTACTCTAAGACATTGCATCCATAGCATAATAGAAATAAATGCATCATAGAAACATGTAGGTGTGCATAAAAGGAAATCTCATAAAAGGAGGAATCAAAGATCATCATAGATAAATGTCCATCATCAATGTATATAACATAAATTAGTACATCAAAAGGTACATCAAAAAAATGATCCATACATCAAAGTCCCGATCAAAACAATACATATGATACATCATCACTACAATATAACGATATCATGGATCCCATCTGTCTCATGACCCAGTAGGGGTACCTGATCCATCTCCAGCTATACCTGTGCTTGAGCCCCCTACACCATCGGGATCCCTATCACCTGCTCTATCCTGTGTACTGGGAGGTTTCTGACTAGTGCTCACACTGGTAGGTAACTGAGCCAAAGTAGTCAGAAACTACTACAACATAGTAGAAACCTAATCCAATCAAATAGTAACTGCAGTCATCCCTGCCTAGAAACCATGAACATACTGCACTAAACCATCCAAAATGGGAGGAACTGGAGGTGCTTGTGATGCTGGAGGAGCCTACGGTGCCTGTGGCACTAAAGGTACTTGTGGTATCACCGGTTTTGTACTGCTCTATGGATCCACCTGCAGAATCTATCCATGCACTGGAACCTATCTGGCCACCTGTACATGTCTGTGTCTCTACCTAGCCCAATCTGCACCAAATATCAAAGGAGCCTATCCTTGAGGTACCTGTGCCTATGTTAATCTCTGTCTAGGCTGCTTGAATCCACCCCCTCAACCTCTAACATGTTCACCTCTCATCCAAGGTCCTACAGCTCTCTATACTCAAGGAGCCCTAGGTGCCCTCTGAACCCTCTATCTCCAAGGTCTCCTACCATCATCACCATCATCACCATCATCTCCATCATCATCTGAAAGCTCATCCACATCAGGAATTAGCTCTGCTAGATTTGTAAATTGAACAAAATGATGTCGCATAAACCACTCTCGATACTTGGCTGACATACCTTCATCTGTAACATGTGTCATTATATCACACATAGCATAGCCCAGTTGATCAATCTATGAATAGGCCAACTGATAGTGAACCTATGCTCCCCACATTGACCTCTTGGCCTGTACTCTAGCATAAAGTGCCATACCCTGAGGCATGTCCCAAACCTGACCGTACTGACAGAGTATTCTCCCAAAGTAAAATATCTCAATAACTAATGGTGATTAGCCGATCATCCACCGAGGAGAAAACATGTAGGGAAACTCATCATCATCCTCTCGCCAACTCTGACAATGTAGATATGGTCTCCATGTGACCTGATCTATATCATCTATAGTATGTCTCCAAAAGTCAACCTTGCCCAGATGATGCTGGACAACCATGCCATCATACAAAAATGCATACGGATATCCACAGACCCGCACTCGTGATGAAACTGGTCTTGTAATAGGGATATGCTTCCAGGTCCACATCTGTAATACCACTACACATGCAGAAAGAGCTGCACTGTGCCTATATACAACCTCATGCAAATCATGATATTGTGTGCATAAATGTTGTCACACTTCTATGAATCATTCCATTCAAGGTTGCTCAAGAATGAGGCCTCAAATATCGATCCATAGCTCTCTAGTCATGGATGTGTAAAAGTGTAAAATGAAGGCCGTCAGATTGACCTAGTTGTGTCTATCGCAAATACACCATGAAATGAGAGATTCGAATGCATGAAAATGAAATCTAATCTAAATGATAACAATGCATATTAGTCTATGAAAGGAAATATGAATGCAAATCTAATCTATGGAAATAAACATGATT
>MU227380.1:858190-888697 GCA_018584345.1 Thuja plicata | reverse complement strand
GGAGAGGTCTCCTTTTAAAGGAAAGTGAATGATTGAGATTAAGAGGCAAAAATCAAAGGCTATGATTAAGAGGCAAAAATCCCACCACTTAAAAGGGGGTGTTGAAAAAGGGATTTTTATTTAATTTAATTTATTGCCTTTTTCAACAAATAAAGTGCTTTAAGTGGGGATTTTTATTTATTTAATTAAAAGAGTGGGTTTTCTTTCAACTAAATAAATTAGAAGAATTTTATTTTATTTATTTATTTAAAAGAGTGGTTAAATCTTTTAATTAAATAAGAGGAATTTTATTTAATTAAAAGGGAGATTAAATCTTTTAATTAAATAAAAATGGTCAAACCTTAGGAAATATTGAAATAATTGAATTAATTACATTTTGATCAAGAAAATTGATTTGAATTGAAAATGTTCCAAAGCATTGATTCAGGAAATTTGATAAAATGATAAATGGGGCCCAAAGTCTAGGCGACCATTTTAGGGTGCATACAGATATAACTGAGCTAATATACAAGAACCCCAATCAAATCTCTGAGGATGTGCAATCAAGTCCTCCAATATCTAGCCCCATCTGACCGCAAAGCCACGTCCTCTCCTATCTGGAAGAAGTAATCCTCCAATCACAACTCCTAACAATGTTGGCAAAGTGGGAAAAGAGGCAAACTGTGCCCAAGTAATACAATCGTCATCAATGGTGTTGTCTCCAAATACCCGTCTACATAAACTGCTATCATAAACTGAATCATTATACACCTGCTCTCCATGAGTCAGGATCCTTAATAATCTGTAAACATCCTTAGGTGTGATAGTCATCTTGCCGAGGGGTAGATGAAATGTATTATGGTCAGAGTGCCATCGCTCTGCCATAGCTATCAAAAGACTTTGGTTCAACTGAAACCGCGGGAGATCTAGAAGGAAACTGAGACCACATGTCTTGATAGTCTGCCACTCAGGTGCTGTAAGCTCATCAACTAAATAAAAAATCCAAGATGCTACACTCCATACCCGCAACTTACAGTAATGTTCCTACATTTTGAAACAAAGTGCATCATATTAGTCTTTCTATTGGTGAACCATTCTACGTCAATCAAACACATTAAATCTATGTTTTCTTTAACTTGAGCACATCAACTTATTGCTCCTAACCTCTATATCTTGAGACACAAAGACAATTTATAATCATTTTTAATCAAATCCGATTGACATATCAAACATTCATCAATATGACTTTTGTAATATCCTAAACACTAAGTGACATTTTGAATGTACATTTTCTAGCTTGGAATCTAATTGAGTTATCCAGACGATCGATCGAAGGGACTTCATCTATTTTTCTATCTCAGTTTTCAAACTTCATGGTAGGCATCACTTCAATAAGTGTACATGACTTTTCAAGCCCCATGACATTTAAATCATTACACGCGGCACTTTAATTATCGGAGGTGGAGCTTTGCTAATTAGGTGGCCTTTTAAAGTCCTACACGACTTTTTAAATATGATAAGTGGCCTTTAAAAACTAGGGTTTTATAGGCAATTTTTGGCTATTTAGGTTGCAATTTTTCCCTAATTCTTAGGCGGCTAAGGATTTCTTCTATGCGGATTTTCAACGTGCGGAGGTAGATTTTCTCAGCTCTAAGTGGCTCTTTATCTACCCTATGCAGCTTTTCACTAAATTTTACCTAGAAAGCATTAAAATCATGTATTAAATGCTATTTAAAGAGAAATAAATATACTAGGAGAGTTTGAACCACTCACCAGAGGCTCGTAGTCAAGAGGTCTCTGATATCGGCGTGCTCGCTCAAACCTATGCTCTCAAATGGGGACCGCCATCGCTGTTAATCGTCAGAGGCTCTGAGCAAAATCTCAATAGTAAAAAGTGAAAATGAATAGTAAATTTGGGTTTTTCAACCTATTTAAGCTATTTTACCCTATTTTGTGAGATTTTTGACCCAGTCAAACCAAATCTGCATATTCTGCACACTGGGGCATTTGTTCGACATCTTTCAGCATCATTGTTTATCAGAAATACAATCATCTTGGATCTATTATATCAACAGTATTCATCATATTTTTCACACCTAAGATCAATATGATTTCATTTCTGAGGGGGCATCATCATATCATCCAACTAGGATTCTGCATCATATCTTTTATCAAAACTGGGGCATTAAAATTTCAAACTTTATCAGTGGGGCATCAAATCAAGTTTCAAATCGGGGTTTCAAATTAGAGCATCAAATCAAGTTTTAAATCAAGTTTCAAATCAGAGTATCAAATCAGAGTTTTAAATCAGGGCTTCAAATCAAGGCATTGAATCAAAGTTTCAAATCAAGGCATTGAATCAGAGTTTCATATCAGGGTTTCATATCAGGTTTTCGTATTAGTCAATCAGCTCATCAGTATCAAATCAATGATTAGGACATCAAGTTTTCTTTGAATCAATGCGCTTCACACATTAATTCAAAGAGGGGCATTTGTAGACACCTAAAATTGACCAGGTGTATCCAAAGCGTTCAAAATTGTAAATCTCAGCCAAATGCCTCCAATCTCATCTCAATGCATTAAAATGGATCAAACCAAATGGACATTTATCAAGCAAAGTGCACAACAAATCAAATTAAATCAAATAATTAAATAATCATGAAATCAAATAATTAAATTCAAGCCTACAAGGGATTAATCAAAATTATGCAATTAATTTTAATCAATTAATTGTATAGTTTAAATAAAAAAGATCAAATCCAACCCATTCACCCTTCGATGGCTAAATTAATTAAAAGATTGAGTTATTTAATTCCTAAATTCTTTGAGACAACCAACCAACTTTCCCTCCATTTGATCTAACACCTCAAAGCTTTTGAATTAACTAAAGTTTGATCATGATCAACTCACTCTACCCCCTACCCTTGGAAAATTGCTATAAATACAAGCCATTTCCTCTATGTTTGGAATCCAAGAATTTCAAGAGCAAAGCATCCTTATTATAGGCATTTGGAGAGCATTTGAGAGATTTTGATCACATTTCAGCATTTGCATAGCATTTAGATTATCATCTTTAATAGAATTTGTTGATCTAATAGCATATCTCTGAGCATTTTGAGCTAGATTAGAGCATTGTTTATCATTTATTTCTCGTTCTGGTATTGTCCTTGGGAGAGATTAAGACTGAGATATCTCTTAACAAAGCTTAGATAGAGAACCATGAGATGATATGGGTTTTAAACTTCAATTCTTAGATTAAATAGCTCTTTCTTTCCATAGAGTTGTTTCTTATTATCCTATATATATAGGATGATTTTTTTTTGAGGGAGAGATGAATGTGTGAGAGATGCAAACTTAAAGAGAAGGTATTCAAACATCATTGCGTGACTGTATGCAATCGATGATAGAAGATTATTCTTAGATGTGTTGCAGTTGGTGTTAAAAATTTCAGTGGTGGAATCATTTCTCATTATTTCATATTTTGACAGTTAGCTGAGTTTTAGCTATGATAGCTAGTATATGTATTTAGGGAAATTTGTCTGACCAGAAGTGAGCCTTACCTATAGTGAGCATACCAACAATGAGCCTTTGTAAAAATTACCTTAACCAGTTTCCTTATTCCTAATAATTAGTTTTTCTATGGTTTTTCCCATCTTGGGTTTTCCATGTAAATATGGTGCTCTTTGTGTTTGGTGTTCCTTTGTGCATTCAAGTTTATATCTGTTATAATTATCTGATTGAATTAATTTTTCTTTGAATTGAATAAGGTAGTGACAATTGCTTTATGATAACTAATTCACCCAAGTCCTCTTAGTTATCTGGGTTTGTTCTACAATTCCAAGCTCTTAATTGATCAAGAATTTTCACATCTCCAATGATCCTTTTGAGCCCTCCACAACCACTTCACATTATCAAGTGAGAATTACCTCATGGTCAGCAACTTGTTCATATAACTTCACTTTTCACTTGTAGGTCCTCACATAAGATGCCTCATGTTCAACACTTTGGTTATGAAAAACTCCACTCTTCACCCTCAGGTCCATGTGTAGAATGCATGACATTCAACAATTTGTCTACATTCATTAGCTTTAATACCATTTGATTTAGAGGAAATGCAACTTCTCCACCCTAAAAGCTCAAAACAAAATTAGCACTGACTCTCTACACTTTTGATTAAACTCATAAACAAATTATATTCATACATTCTCAGAATGAGTCAACTCTAAATTTTATTACAAAATTGGCTCTCTTATTTTCCTCTTTTTATCTCTCTATCAAAATTTCTCTCCTCTACAACTATAACACACACATATTTTAAGCACATTTTCCTCTTCCTTCATACTCAAGGTCTCTCCTTTATTTTCCTATGTACTTTCTTTCCTAGTCTTCATAACCCACAACAAAACCCATTTTGGGATGCTTCTCCAATGACTCTCCTTTGCCCTATTGTATCAAGACCCCTCTATATTGCCTCTCCTTTCTTGTGCCTTACTCTATGATTTTAAATTTGCAATTATTTAAAATTTGATTGCCTTTGAATTCAATACATGTCTAATATTTTTTCTACATTTCTCATTTTATTTTATTTCTATCTTAATGCACAAGGAAGATGAAAAATCATTTAGTAAAATTTATATCACTTTATTTCCTCTATTGGTCCACTAAGAGGGTGGGAGGGGGGTGAATGAGACAAAATCAAACTTAAAAACTTAAAACTCAACTCATTGATTCACTCAGTAGAACTAAATATAGTAATAATCGATTCACCAAACAACTTAATAACTTTAAAAACCATACATCTCATATATGTAAATCAATCATTCAAACTCATTAAAATCAGATTAACTCAGTTGATACCAGATTTAACGAGGAAACCCAATTTGGGAAAAACCTCTATGGGAATTGTGACCCACAATAAAAATATACCCTTCTAAAGTACACTCGGTTAAGAACTTATCCTGTTAAAGATTACAAACACATTTGGTAAATGTGATCCTGTTAGGGGATTTACCTCAGATGTATTAAGATCTTCACCCTATTAGGAGTGGCCTTCTTAGAGGTCTTTAAACACTCTTTTGGAATGTCACCTACTTCTAGGATTTACAAATAGGACGGTTAAATCCACTCGATTAAGATATTTCTCTATTACAAATACTAATAAGAAACAATAAAAATTTGATCTATAAATATAGAAACATAAATTTCTTGTATCATATCCTTTATGCTCAATTGAATACTTGTGTCACATAATCCATTTATCTCTTTCTCAGACTATAGATTCTTCAATCTCTGTTTCTCTATTCTACTCGGTAAATACTGTTCTTCAGCTTCTTCTTCTTCTTTGTTCAATTTTCCAGCATCTCTGTATTTATATTTCTCTATTTTTTCTCATTCTTTATATGGATATAATTTTTCCTCTTAATCTCCTTAATTATATTTTCCATCATTTGTACTCTGTCGTTCGATCATCTTCTTCATAAATCTCAACTTGGTAAACCACTTCACTTTTACCTTAGAACTTGAACTTTTCTTGGAACTCTCATAATTAGGTTTAACCGCTTGATCTTTGCCTTAGATCTTCTCATTTAATTTTCACATTCATATATCTTCAAACAAAATTTATTTAATTCTTATTCTCATCCAGCTCATCATCGCTTCACATTAAATTCAATCTTATCATCATTTACAATCAATATCTTGTACTCGGTAAACTTGCTTCACAACTTGGTAACTGTCTTCATTCACTACTCAGTGTCTAACCCATCTTCGGTGCTCGATGTTTGTCTTTCACTTGGTATGGTGGAACCCATATTTGTAGGTTAAATTTACAAATCTATACAGTTCAGGGAAGTATATTTTATACCCTTTTCATTATTATTTATCCTTTTAATTGTGCCTTTAACTTAAAGTTTATTCTTGCATTATTTTAACTTAGGCATTTATCTTACTAACTCATTCATTTCTCTTGTTATTTATGCCAAGGTTTAATTCCTTTATTCCTCTACCTTCATTCTTAAATTTGAATTCATATTTGAATTAAAAAACTAGCCATTTTGCATGTTTTTCATGGTGTATTTGATACCTTTATGCAGATCTGTTTGATTAAACTGAAGCGAGGATCAATGGTTGGAACTATTCCTTAATTGAGAAGATGCCCGTCATTTATTCATTGAGGCATCATGCGATGCCGCCACGTGTCTGGGACCCACCTTTTCTAAGAAATAAAATAGGGAAAGATTTGTGGTTAATTTTTGATAAAGATCAAACTTCATCGACAATTGTCGTGTTTCCTTAAAGAAGAAGATGTAAATTATTTAACCTCCAAGGCATTATGCCTGATCTCCATGTGTCCCGAAACCACTAGATTCTTAGCAATAAAGGACAAAGATCTACGGTTAAATCTGATGAAGTTCTACTAAGATCTACGGTATGCGTTATGCCTCAAAGCTTAAGATGCATGATGTTTAATCTTTAAGGCAATGTGACAACATGACACATGTCCCAAAACCACCGAGGCATGAGGTAGTATAAAAAAAAAGATATATGTGGTGGCATATAATTGGATGGAAAAGATGACAAGGTTACACGATAGTTTTCAAGGTAGGTTAAAGTATGAGTTACTAAAGCCTCATCTTTTAGCACATGGGTTTAATCAACGATGGTGACTTAAGCGAGTGATAAAGATGATTGAATGATAAAAAAATTTGAAGATCCATTTACGGTTAAGTTGATGAAGATCAACAACAAGTTCTATGCCTTAAAGAAGAAGTTGCGGGACCTTTAACCATTAAGGCATCACAACAGAGCAACACGTGTCCAGGGCTCACCGAGGTCTGAGCTATAAGATCAAATGTTAAAGGATGGAAAGAATCAATAGCAGGAATGTTTCCTCGATTAGGAGATGTGAGAATTTTATCCATTAAGGCATTACGCGATCTTGATATGTGTCTTCGACAGTAAAAAAGACAGAGTGCCCAAGTGGTAGTGATGAATGGGATTTCCTTTTGTCATTTTTTATTTTAATATTATTTTTATTTCTCCGAGGGTTTGGTTTATTATTTGATACGTCGACATCTTCATGTAGGGTTTTGAGGGTAGTGATTATGGATCTGTTTGATGATAAAACAATGTGATCTTCAGGAGATACTAAGGAAGATAAAGACATCCAAACACATTGTGAGGAATTATTATGAAGATATATGGTAACAAAAGATGGTCGACAACATCGACATGCCTGTTCAAAATGATAGAGCTATTCAACCTTCCAGGAAATATATCCATTATCAGAAGCAAAAATGTATAGATGAAAGTATGGTCAAAGCACCATAATTATCACATGCAAATTTACTATTATTGGAGACAAACTACAAAATATTTATTAATCCAATTATTATCATGAAACCTAATTGGTTGATAACTAAATGTTTCAAACAAGGAGGATAATCATTCTTTAATTGTAACTACATTGTTTAGTTGTTGATCCTAGGATTAGGTTTTAGTTATGAACAGACATATTGATCTGAAGCTTATTTGTATCCTTTGGACTTGATATAAGTAAGGATACCGAGATCAATACATGGGAGGGATAATTTATTATGGTTATTATAGTCATATTTGATAGTTTTTATCAACTGTAACATGGACCTAACTGTATCATTTTTCCAAAATCAATTAAGATAAGTGCCCTTTTTCTCTCATATGTTGGAATTGTTTCATTATCATTTTCAATTAGGCCCTTGGATAAAATCTATAGATTTTCTTCAAAGTGATAGTTTGATGTTGCATATTCCTGATTAAGTTCATAGTTTCTATTGACAATTAGTCTTTTCATCTTGCATGGTTAAATTCACTTGATTGTGGCCACAATCAATTGGCCTGTCATTTGAAATGTTATATTCAATTGAGATAACTGTGAATTTATCTCAAGTTATATGCTTATTTCATAACACCTTTGAAGTGATGTGTTTCTTGTAAACTGTGTCTAAGGTTGTACATAGGATTGGAATGGTTTTGAGTCTATTGCCCATGATAGAATAAGGCACTAGTTTATATGCATATTGGATTATGGTTATTTAGTTCATTGTTCATAGTTTTGTGATATTCTACCCATCTTTCATTTTCAATTCATATTCATATCTATAAACATTCTCTTAATAAATAAGAGCATTTCAGTTAGCATTTTGTGACATACTGCTTTCAGTTAATATTTATTTCAAGTACCTTGCTATATTTTGAGAGAAATAAGTTTGAAGTATACTTTATCTTCTATAAAAAGCCTTGAGATCTGGAGGATAAATCTAAGGTATAGGCCTACCATCCTTGGTTCTGCAGAGAAAGAATTGCAGAAGGTTCAACCTTGTCTTGGTTGAAACCTTGTTAGTTGGCCAAATCACTTGGGTTTCCCAACATTGGATAGGAAATTCCATAGGAAATCCAATCTATTGATTTGAGCACCAACACGGTGTTCGGTAATTGTGACTGAATTACATAAATTTCTACCGACTGACTCTGTCTAGCTTGGTAAATTAACTCTTTTAATCATAACTTTAACTCTTTGCAATTTCTCACTTAATCAATCAATTGTACCAATTTGATAACAAAAAATATATAGTAGAAAATAAATATATCATCATTACTTCATCATTGTCTAATATGTATTTGTCACTCATTTAACTTCTCCTCTTAAGATATGGTAACATAATAAAAATCAATAATCAATTGCTTGATATCAGTGACAAAACAAAAACTGATCTAACCATTTCTACAATCATGATACTCAGTATCACTCAGTCTTCATCATCTCCATCAAATCTTCATGAGTTGATTAACAATCTCCCTCTTTGGCATTGATGGAAACCGCTATAAAAATGTTATAGAAATTGATGATGACAATACTAAAATACATAACTGAACTCCCTTTGAGTTGATATTTTTTTTTCTACTTTGATCTCTCAATCTGAATCTCCCTCTTGGATAAATCTTCCGATTCTTGCAGCATACATTTTGATTCTCCTTCATGAGTATATAGTAGCAATTCATTGTCTCCCTTTGTCATCAATATCTCCCTTAAGGATAAATATCATCAATTTGTTCTCTCCTTCTTTGACAACAATGCCAAAAATTCATACTCCTAAAAACTTGTTCCAGTAGTGGATTATACCTAACATGTACTCATAAAACATTGCACACAAAAATCTCTTCAAAACTTTAGGAATCACCTGAAGCATGTCACACTAACGTCAATTCAATAATATATATTCTAAGGAAATATAGAATTGATGCAACATGCCTCATGCTCTTTAGTGAATATTGGATAGGGGAAGAACCCCTAATTTACCTCTGACATGCTCAAAAGAATCTTTAGGTAGTGACTTTGTAAGGATATCAACCAATTGTTCCTTTGAATTGACATATTCCAATCTCACATTCTTCTCTTGAACTTGTTCTCTCAAGTAGTGATACTTGATAGAAATGTGCTTGGTCTTTGGATGCATAACCAGGTTCTTTGATATATTAATAACACTTGTATTATCACAAAAAATAGTGACCATATATTTGATCTCTTATTGCATACCTTCAAGTAATTGTTTAATCAATACTATATTTGCATAATTCATAGTAGCAGAAATATATTTTGCCTCCGTAGTAGACTTTGAAATGCAAATTTTCTTCTTGCTCAGCCATGTGACCAATCTTTCACCTATAAAGAATGCGCCTCCACTAGTACTTTTCCCATCATCAATGTTTCTAGCCCAATATGTATCAGTGCAGACTTGCAGGTCAAAATTACCCCCTTTCTTGTACAATTAACCAAATTCTTATGTGCCTTTAAGATATCTCAAAATTATTTTTATTGTAGACATATGTGTTTCCTTCGGATTAGAAGAAAATCTTGCAACAATCCCAACAGGGTGTGCTATATCAGGTTTGCTGTGAACAACATACAATAATTTATCAATCATGGATTGGTAAAGAGTAATATCCACCTCTTGTGTCTCATATTCTTTAGATAATTTACATCTACTAACCATAGGTGTTCCAACAGGCTTGGGTTCTTCCATACCAAAGGTTTTGAAGATCTCTTTGATATACTTAGCTTGTGTAATATAGATCCCTCCAGTAACTTTCTATATCTATAGACCTAGAAAGAACTTAATCTCTCCAATCATTGACATTTCAATCTCTTTCCTCTTTTCAGCAACAAATCCTTTACATAAGGTGGCATTGCCTCCAAAAATAATATCAACAAAAATTTCAGCAATCAAAACTTTTTTGTCACTGTCACACTTCAAGTAGACATTACTGTTATCACTTGCTCTCTAAAATTCTATTTTGATTAGATAAGAGTGCAGTCTCACATACTATGCTCGAGGTGCTTGTTTCAAAGCATATAAAGCTTTATGTAACTTACATACCTTGTTCTTGTTTTTTTTCTCAATGAATCCTTCAGGTTGCTCAATGAATACTTTTTCTTCAAGTATCCCATTAAGAAATTTAGACTTAATGTTATCCATTCGATATACCTTGAATCCTTTTTAAGAAGCATAAGCCAAAAGTATTATAACTCCTTCCAATCTAGCAACAGGTGCAAAAGTCTCTCCATAGTCAATGCCTTCTTCTTGTGCATATCCTTTGCAAACCAATCTAGCTTTATTTCTGATAACTTCTCCATGCTCATTTAATTTGTATCTGAAAATCCATTTAGTACCAATAACATTTTTCTCTTTAGGATTGGGTACTAATGTCCATGCCTTTTTCTTCTCAATTTGATCATACTCTTCTTTCATTGCTTTCTTCCAATCTTCATTATCTAGTGATTCTTTAACTTTCTTTGGCTCAAATGTAGATATCAAACATGTATTATCTCTTACCTTGCTTCTAGTCATCACTCTAGAATCCTTATTTCCAATAATCTTTCTTGGGGAATGGTGTCTCCTCACATACTTTTCCAAAAGAGGCTCGGTAGGTCTCGGTCCTTCAACATACACATTCGGTCGTAGAACTCCTTGTTGTTAGAATAACTGAGAGGGGGGGAGGGGTGAATCAGTGGCCTCAAAAATATTCCAATCAATTAACCACAAAACTTATTAACTTAATTATAAGCCTCTAGTTATCTTAAGTCCTACAAGATGTATGCCTTTAGATTATCTTCTCAAATAACTACTGCTCGGAGTTCACTATTAAACCTTATTCTTAATATTTACCAATTATCAGTTTATCATTTACCAAAATACAATAAATAACTTAGTGTTTACCGATCAATCCTATTTTAGTAATGTGTAAAGAAAAACATCAAAGAAATGACTCATAAAAACATTTTACATGTGGATTTTTAATGTGGAAACAATATTAAGGGAAAAACCACTTGGGATTGGTAACCCAAAATTTTCACTCTTCTGAAGTGAGCTCGGTGAAGAGCCAACCCTGTTAAAGGTTACAAACACACTGTTAAGTGTGACCTTGTTAGAGGTTTCATCACTAACATTTAATCACTTGATATCTGGTATTTCAATATGATATCTTCATGTATTAACCTTTTGATAATCCTTGGGATGTATCTCAATATATAAAGGATTGTTAAGTCTTGCTCGGTTAAGAGACTTTTCTGATCCAATGGTTAAACTAAAATAGTATAAGATCTATTCATATAAACAACTTAGACTTGTAGATGTTCAAATATATTGTAAGCTCATAATACCATTTTGATTAATGTTTCCTTTCAATACCTTCTCTCCACTTCTTTCTGCTCGGTGATGCCATGCTTCTCTGTTGTTCAGTGTCTGCAGAAATATTTAGCTCTAATCTTTAGCTTGATTGATCAGGATTGTATGAAGTCTTCCTTCACTAGTATTCTCTTCAGCATCTTCTTCTCTATTCACCCCTAATTCAAAATGAATTAGCTTGTCTCTTTATAGACATGATTTCACCATTTCTAAGTCCTTGAATTTCTTGTTCTTGGCGTCATCCGCAATTCTCTCCTTTCTTTCTTTAAAGCTTTACTTCAGTTTTATCTCGTAGATTTATCCTTGACAACTAGAATAAAATAGCTTTAAAACTCTCACTTATCTCTAGATTTTAACTTGTCGATGAAAATAATGTTATCAACCAGTTAACTCCATATTTAGCTCTTGCCAGCTAAATATTTTTTTGTTTCTTAACTTCAGTTCTTTTTGGTGTTTAACTCCTTGTTAGCTTCGATCTTGACTTCAGTTGCCTCAGGCATCTTTGTCTATCTGGTTAGTTTGTCTGTCAGGGTTGTCTATTCGTCGGGTAACACTGTGGTTCTGCTCATCGGTAATTCTTGCTTGGGTTTCTTGCTCGGGTATCACTGCGATTTTTCTCTTGGGTTTCTCTATCGGTCGGGGTGCACTATCCGTCAGTGTTTACTATTACTTAGTCCATACTGATCTTTTATGCATTACTGAAAGATTAAACTTTATCTCTCTAGTTATTTGAAGTCTTTGAAACTATTGTATATAACCAATCAGATTATCTCAAGTTGACACCAATGACAATACAATACATTAATTGATTTAATGTCTTGCATTAACTTTCTATAGCTTGGTGATCATAAACTTAACATCTTCAAACATTCAATCAGTTATAGTTCATCAATCTCTCCCTTTGGCATTGATGGAAACACAATACATTACTACTAATACAATATGAAATATATCAATTGTAGCTCATCAATCTACTATTCTTATTGTTCTATAACCAATACAAATGTCTGGCTCTCGGTAAGTTCATATAGCTTAGATTTGTTTCTTGCAGGGTACTTTCTTCAATCTTTCCCTTTACTGGATAGATGTAGTAGTTTCTAATTCTGTCTCTCCATTTGATGTAGAATCTCTTCTATGATGTTGTCTCTTCCTTTGACTGTTCCTCTCCTTGATCATCTCTTTTTCCTTTGAAAAAAATATAGAATACTCTCTCCCTTAAGTCATCTCTCCCTTATGATACTTTTCTTCCTTTGGATGATTATGATGGATATTTCATATGGATATATTCTCCCCCTTTTTGGATATTCTATCACGTACATGTTACATCTCTCCCTTTGAAAACAATGCCAAAGTATATCCTTCCTCATTTTTATAATATACTCCTTGAATTTCCTTATCCACCAGCAATACAATGACTCTAGTGTTCGGTTTAGATATGTACCTTTCTATGTACTGATGTATCTTTTGTAGTCCATCTCTTTGCTTGCATCAACATGAATGATCTTTTGATTATTTTTAGTTTGATGCAGCCTCCTAGTCAGCTTAGTGACTAATAGAAAAGGGTTGGACCCCTAGTCTCTTTCTTAGGTACTCAAATGTATCTTTAGGAAATGGCTTTGTGAATATGTTAGCTAACTGTTCCTTGGATTGAACATATTCTAGTATCACCTCTTTCTCTTGCACTTGTTCTCTTAAGTAATGATACTTTATTGCAATATGCTTAATCTTAGCATGCATGAATGGATTCTTAGAAATGTTTATTGCACTGGTATTATCACAATAGATAATCACTCGCTCAAGAATTTTCATATTCATACCTTCCAGTAACTATTTGATCCATGCAATGTTAGAAAAATTTGCAGTAGTAGCCACATATTCTGTGTCTGCAGTAGATTGTGAGATGCATCCTTGCTTCTTACTTATCCATGTGACAAGTCTGACACCCATGAAGAATGATCCTCCAGTTTTTCTCTTTCTGTCATCTAAGTTTTCATCCCAATTAGCATTTGTAGAGACTTGAAGCTCAAATTTGCCTTCTCTTTTATACCATAAGACATAGTCCTCGGTATTCTTTAGATATCTCAGAATTATTTTGACAACAGTCATGTGTGATTCTTTGGGATTAGCATAGAATCTTGCAACTATTCCAACTACATGTGCGATATTTGGTCTGGTATGAAAAACATACATTAGTTTTCCAATCATTGATCTATATAGAGTCTAATTTACCTCGTTTGACTTATCTTCCTTTGTCAGCTTGCATCCGGTTTCCATAAGTGTTCCAACTAGTTTGGAATCTTCCATATTGAATATCTTCAACACTTCCTTTTTTTGACTAAAAGAGGGGTAAAATTTTTATTGAATACCAAAGAGTACAGAACAACAGAGGAAACAAAGAGCACTAAAGAGCTTTATCCTGGTCAACAAGTTGAGCCAGCTTATGAGATAAATGAGGGGGAAGCATCCTATGATCAAAAATATTCCAATCCAGCGTGTGCTCAGAAGCCCATTTATCCAAGCAATTAACCACGCCATTGCATTCCCGAGGGATATGCAGAAAAGACACAAATTCCAGAGAATTGCATAACTGAATGATCTGTTGAATAACTAGAGCCAAATGCCAATCCACATCCACAAAGTGCCGCCTATTCAATAAATTCACTACCACTTGCAAGTCTATCTCACATGTAATTCTTCTCTAGCCACATTGACAACACTGTTCCACAAAAACCAAGATAGCAAGGGCTTCCATGAGGTTATTTGTATGGTAACCCTTGTAGATAGAGAACAGAAATTGAACATCAACAGAGCTATCACATCCAACTCCCCCAATGCCAACTGGTCCAAGATTTCCTTGAAAAGAACCATCAGAGGTGATTTTAAGAACTCCAGACTGGGGAGGAGTCCAATGCCCCTCACGATTAACACATTGAGAGCGCTGCCTGGCTCTATTCCCAGCGCATCTATGGGGCAGAGAGGGAGCACTGCCTTGAAGAGGAGAGGAAAGGCATGAGTAAATACCAGCATCTCCAGGGTCCAAATCTCCACAAAAGTCACATTTTGATAGGAGGGTTTCATGAAGAGAATGAAAAATTTTCCCCCATAGGTGCCTGATCCCCAGCTGCACATCATGAAAGATCCTCCTATTTCTCTCAAGCCAAACATGCCATAAAATAAAGGAAGGGCCAATAGTCCAAGCAACCTAAAGAAAAGAGGTCTTGGAAGGGGGATGGCCCAGACAGTCCCAGAACTCAGACAAGGAAGAAACATGCCAACACGAGCATCCCCACACACTCCACTAGAAGTACCAAATTTGATTGACAAAGGAGCACTGGAAAAAAGGTGGGAAACAATCTCTTCACTATTGTGACATACGACATAGATGGAGGGCCCTTGGAAGCCTCTCTTGCAGAGATTCTCCCAAGTAAGACAACGATCATAAACCAGAATCCAGAGGAAAAAGATACACTTAGGCCAAGAAAAGCTATTCCAAGATTTCTTCCACCAAGAAACCTCCACCTCGCAAAATAATTGCTTAGTCAGTGCAAGGTACCCTGAAGAAATAGAATAATTTCTAGAAGAAGCACCTCCCCAAGCAAAAACATTAGGTTCTTGCAGAGAGCCGCACTCCCTAGAAGCCAAGATCTAAGAAAGCTCCAACCGATCCCCTAGAGAACCACCCAGCGACTAATTGGAAGAATTCTTCCATCTATTATCAACAACAAGGCCTAGGTTATGAGCCTCCTTATAATGAGCCACCTTATTTAATCCAGCAGAAAGGAAAAAATCTTAAAGAGGTTGTAAGTATGGATGAGAGGACAAGAGAGGAGGATGCCCATTCCAGGAATAACTCCAAAATAGAGCCTTAGTGCCTTTTTAATAGATCCAAAAAAGACTTCTCTTCATCAGGTGAGCACCAATCTTGAGGGTATTCCACACCATAGAGCCTCTTCCCTCAAGAGGAAACCTGGAAACATCTGAAGGTTCAACTCCAGGTAAATACTTGTGTGACAGGATACAAGCCCAAAGCTAAGACTGACTGGAGCACCAGCGCCAATAGAGCTTGGCAACAAGAGCTTGAATACAAAAGATAGCAAAATGAAGGCCAAGGCCTCCTTCCTTTTTTGGCATGTAGACAGTATCCCAATTAATGAGGCTCCATTTAGACTTTTTCAAATTTCCACTCCAAAGAAATTGGCAAGAAAGAGCATCAAATTCCTTAAGAAAATACACCGGGGCAGCCTGAACCATGCTTCTGTATATAGGAAGGGCTTGAATCACAAATTGCAGGAGAGTCACCCTGCCAGCAGTAGAGAGCCACCTATGAGTCCAATGATTGAATTTTTGTCGAAGCTTGTCGAGAAAGCTCTACCAGAAAATCCTGGGCTATCTTCCCACCATAATAGGGACACCCAAGTAAGTCAGAGGGAGAGACTCAATCTAAAATATCAAGATATTAGCAATCTTCCGCTGAATAGGCTCAGGAGTGTTGAAGAAAAAAATAGAGGACTTGTGGTCATTGATTTTTTGACCTGAGGCAGCCAAATAAGTAACCAAAGTGAGCCAAAAGGCTTCAGCTTCTAGAATCAAAGCTCTCCCAGCAAGGGCCATATCATCAACAAACTGGAGGTGCGAAAGAGTGGGCACACCATTTCCCCATCGCAAACCCTGAATCAGATTCTGGGATACATGAGAATTGATAAGTCTGCCAAGTCCCTCAGCCATACTAATAAATAAATAAGGAGAAAGAGGATCTCCCTGGCGAAGACCCGTATAGGCCCCAAATAACTTAGACAGTTCACCATTAAGAAGGACCGAGAAGGAGGGAGTAGTAACACAGCTCCAAACCTAGCCAACCCATTCCTGACTGAAGCCAAAATATAGAACAACTTTTCACAAGAAACCCCAATTGACTCTATCATAAGCCTTAGCCATATAGAGCTTGATGAACATGGTGCGCTCTCTAGAAGTACACATAGAGTGAATGGCTTCAGAAGCAATAAGCACCCCATCCAAAATTTGTTTTCCAGCCACAAAACCCTCTTGTTCCTTAGAGATAACCATGGGAAGCCAAACTTTGAGCCTCTTCACTAGGAGCTTAGTAATGATTTTATAGACCACATTACATAGAGAGATGGTCTGAAAGAAGTCCAGCTGATTAGCCTCTTCCTTCTTCAGAATAAGGACTAGGAAAGTAGCATTCAAATCCCAAAGCATATCTTTGTTGGAATAGGACTCCTGAACCACATCCAAAAGATCTTGATTGATAATATCCCAAAATTCCTGGAAGAATTCAATAGGGAATCCATCAGGCCCCAAATATTTTCCCTTACACAAGCTGAAGACCACCTCCTCCAAGTCAGACATACAAATCAGCTGCATAAGAGAGTCATTCATCTCCCCGGTCACAACAGAGGGAATACAAGACAAGCTCATATTCTCCTCAATCTCTGCTGGAGGCAAGTCATCTAAAAAGAGAGCAGAGTAAAACTAAATAGCTTCCCTAGACATAGCTTGAGCAGAGGTCAGATGTGTCCCATCTGACATAACAAGAGAAGAAATGTAACTCCTGTTACGTTGAGCCTGCACAAATTTATGGAAAAATGCAGTGTTCTTGTCCCCTTCTTGAAGCCATTCAACTCGAGCCTTCTGTTTCCAATGAATTTCTTCTCTAAGATCCCACTCTGCTAAATCACTAGAAGCATGGGATTTCACTATGCCAAGAGCTTTAGAAAAACCCAAATCCAAAATCTTCCTAGTAATAACATCCAGACGATCCTAAGCCCTCTTCTTCATGATGTGGAGATTACCAAAACAAGTCCTATTCTAATTCTTCAACTTCCTTTTGACATACTATAATTTTTTAGAGAAGTAGAACATAGCAGTGCCATAGGCAGGGCCACCCTGTCTCCACTAGTGAGCCATTAAATCATGGAGAGAAGAGTCTCAAAGCCACATCAGCTGGAACTTAAAGGGAGGCTTCTTAGGGACGAAAAAATAACTAGCTGTGAGCTTAATAGGCCAGTGGTTAGAGCCTCTCCAATCAAGAATTTCAAAAGAGAGAGAAAGAGAGCCACAATTCCAAAAGTAGGAAAATAGGAACCTGTCCAAGTTTTCTGAGATAGCATCATCTCCAACCCTTCTATTTTTCCATGTAAAGAGCCCATTAAGAGGTTTGACATCAGAGAGATGTAAAAGATCCATATTTTCCTGAAGAATCTCAGAAGAAGGACCCAAGCGAGCCAGCCCACCCCGCTTCTCCTCCAGACTAATGACAAAGTTGAAATCCCTGGCCACAATCCAAGGCAAGAATGGGTGACAGCTTCTGAAATCCCTAATATGTTCCCAGAGCTTAATATTTCCAGGGAGTTCAATAGGGGCATACACATTAGTAACAAGAATCATCTCTCCAGTTTTTAGAGAAGAGGCCACCATTGAGAGAGCCAAGTGAGAAGAGATCTAGTAGAGAGGCATAACTTTCCTAGGATCCCAACAAATGGAAAGACCACCTAATCTCCCCAAAGCACCAACACACTGACATTGCCCTAGAAACCAAATATTAGGAGCACATCTAAACATAGAATCCACTGAGAGCTTGGTCTCCTGGATACAAAAAATATCTGGAGAATGATCAGCCACCAGCTCATGAATAGATTTTTGTCTGGGGATGCTATTCAACCCCCTCACATTCCATGAGAGAATAATCATTGAGTAGAGTGGGGGAAATTTTCATCCATGGTCTTTACAGCCCCGGACTCTACTAGTAAATCCCCTGTAAGTTTAATTTATCTTGATCCTGCTTTCACCCAACTCTTGAGGGAGTAGCAAAAGAGACTTTCTTAAATGGTCTTTGCATAGGCCCAAAGCAAGAGAAGATGCCTTTCCTTTAATAGAGGCAAACATATCCTTGACCAAATTTGCTAGAAGAATATCCTTTTCCTATGGAGCAGGAGAAACCACAAGGGCACCAGACTCAGGGCAAATAGGGGTCTCCGGCTTCTGCTAAACTATAACATCCTGGTTGCCATTAAGAATATAAATCCTCCCATCTGAGCCAGTAAACCCACACTGAGCATCTGTAGGAATTCCTTCTTCTATGACCATGTTGTCTAGCACCTCAAATCGATTGAACCCTAAGTCCACTTGCCGATCTAGATGATGTTGCTTCTGACCCCTTCCCTTAGCACGGTTGTGAGCAGGGATAAAACCATCCTTATCAGGATCGGTAGTGTTTTTTGGCCCTTTCCCCTGACTTGAAGTATTCATCTAAGCTTTCCCTTTACCAGTACTATTAGTCTAAACTTTCCCTTTTCTAGTACTAATAGTTTGACCATTCCCCTTACCATCATTAGCCATCCTTGGGCCTGAGAACCCGCCAGGAGTACCATTGCCTTGAGAGGCTTGAGGGAATTGGTGTTGTAAATGACCATACTCATGAAAAATGCGGCATTAGAAGGGAAGGGATTCATAGTCTAGCTGTTGAATCCAAGAAGAAGAGCCCAGGAAAATTTACAAATAATCTGGCAAAGGATTATTTAAATCAATTTCAACACAAATACAGGCATAAGAAATAACCTTTTTATCCAGTGATTGATGTGCTATAGCAGCCAGCTTCCCAAGAAAAGAAGCAATCTATCAAAGGATATCCTTGTGCCAGAACTCCAAAGGAAGCCACGGCAGGCAGACCCAAAAAGGAACCCTCAAAGGGAGATCCTCAGCAAAATTGAACCCCGTATGCTAGGGTTTGAGGAAAAGTCCCACACGATCATAAAAATATGGGCCTCCCTCAAAGACTCAGTCCTGATCTGACATACAAGAGAAAGCCACCAAAAAGTAGCTATTACCAGCCAACATAATATCCATATCACCTTCCACCTGCCACGAACAACAAATCTAGGCTTGCAGAGCCGACAGGGAAAGTTGAATACCAAGAAACTTGCATATCAATGTATTTTTGGCCAAATAGTCTACATCTTCCATTACTGCCTCAGGAGGTATAGCCAACACAAGCTGATCCTGGCTATGCAGAAGGCAGCCATTACATTTATTCAACTTCGAGCTCTCTCCAACATAAAATGTCTCCTTCGCCTGTGAACTCACCTCAAGAGAAGATCCACCAATAGCTGAGGCTCCTACAAGAATGAGACTCTTGGAAACCCCATTCACGACCATCAGAGCCTAGCAAAAAAACTCCCTCATAGCTAATCCACATAGCAGCACCCAGCCCTCACACCAAAATCTCTTCCTCCAGGCAATCATTTTCAGAAACCCTCACATCCCATTTCTTGTTTCTCTTCTCTTCAACACTTCCTTGATGTATTTGGATTGTGTGATATATATGCCTGCATCCTGTTGAAGAATCTATAGACCAAGAAAGAATTTTATCTCCCCAAACATTGACATCTCAAACTTTTTTCTCATTTCATTAGCAAAATATTTTCATAGCATATCATTACCCCCAAATATGATATCATCAAAAAATATTTCAGCAATCAAAATGTTATCATCAGTATCTTCTTTTAAATACAGATTTCTATTTTTACATGTTCTTATAAATCCAATACTTATGAGATAGGAGTGAAGTCTTTCATACCAGGCTCTAGGTGCTTATTTAAATCCATACAAGGCTTTGTGTAGTCTACAAACCATGTTTCTCTTGTTAGGATCAACAAACCCTTCTAGTTGTTCAATGTATGCCTCTTCTTCTAGTATTCCATTTAGGAATGCGGATTTGTCATCCATTTGGTATACCTTAAATCCTTTGAATGCAACATAAGAAAGTAAAATTATTACTCCTTCTAGTCTAGAAACAGGTGCAAAGGTTTCTCCATAGTCAATATCATCTTCTTGTGCATACCCCTTGCATACTAATCTTGCTTTGTTTCTAGTGACTTCTCCATTCTCATTCAGCTTGTTTCTCAATATCCATTTGGTACCAATGACATTCTTGTCATCTGGTCTAGGTACTAATGTCCATGTTTTGTTCTTCTCAATCTGTTCTATTTCCTCATTCATAACACTGACCCATTCTTCATTTTCAAGTGTAGAATTAATAGATTTAGGCACAAAATCATAAATTAAACATATAGTATTTAGTGAATTACTTGTTCTCATTCCAACCTTCTTGTCTCCTATGATCTGGTTCCATGGATGATTTCTTCTGACATACTTGGCAAGTATCAGTTTATCTCTTTGTTCATCCTTCTGATCATCATCTTGACCTTCATTCTGATCTCCATTGCTTGGAACATTATTTTGAGCAATTTCTTGATTTATGGTATTTGTAGCCTGATGCTCAGGTGCATTGTTCTGTTGCTTGGGAAGAGTGTCAGGTTCTTCATTGTAAACAAACCTGTTGTAGTCTTCTAGTTCTTTTCTGCTTTCCTCATCATTTTTCTCTACATATTCATCTATTCTGACATTTGCATTTTTAATGATTTTGTTAGAGGACTTGTTAAGACATTTATAAGTCTTGCTCATGGTGGAATACCATAGAAAGATTCCTTCTTCACTTTTAGAGTCAAGTTTTCCATTTATATCATCTTTCAAAATATAACATTGACTTCCAAAATTTTTGAAGTAACTTACATTGGGTGTGTATCCATACCATAGCTCATAAGGTGTCTTTTTGGTGTCTTTCTTCAATTGAACTCTGTTCAATGTGTAGATAGCTTCCCTCTAGAATGTTTGAGTGATGCTTTTCTCTATCATCAATGTTCTGGAACAATAAACAATGGATCTGTTTCTTCTTTTAACAATCCTATTTTGCTGTGGTGTTGTTGGTGTAGAAACCTTTCTTTTAATTCCATGATCATTACAAAAGTTATTGAATTCATCATAAATAAATTCTCCTCCTCTAATTGATCTTAAGCATTTCAATTCCTTACCACTTTGTTTTTCTATAATAGCTTTATACTATTTAAACATCTTGAATGCTTCTGATTTTTCTTTTAAGAA
Organism: Thuja plicata; assembly: GCA_018584345.1. NCBI lineage: Eukaryota > Viridiplantae > Streptophyta > Pinopsida > Cupressales > Cupressaceae > Thuja > Thuja plicata. The sequence continues at coordinate 867,038 of MU227380.1, read as the reverse complement.
CATAACTGTCATCATTTTAGAATAATCATCTACAAAGAGAATGAAATATCTATCACCATAGTAACTCTTTGTTCTCATTGGTCCACATAGATCCGTATGGACTAATTCTAGAATAGAATTAGATGTATGGGTTTTTCTCTTGAAACTAGACTTTGTCATTTTACCTTTTTGACAATTCTTACACATGATATGGTTGGGCTTTGACATGCTCGGTAAGCCTCTTACTTTCCTTTTATTGCTTATCTTAATCATGTTGTCAAAATTCACATGAATTAACCTTTTATGCCACAACCATATGTCTTCGTTTCTAGCCATTAAACAAGTGGTGTAACTAATATCATCAAGATAGAATAGGTTACCTTTTGTTTGTTCACCAGTTTCGATCAACCTTCCCGATTCATTAAACATATTTACCTTTTTGTTCTCAAATGCAACTTGGTGACCTATGTTATTTAGTTGCAAAAGACTCAATATATTATAGTTAAGTCCTTTTATCTAGTATGAATTTTCACATCTAATCAGATTATTTAACATTATGGTTCCTTTACCTTCAACTAGACAAGGTGAGTCACTACCCATTCTTACTGATCCACCATTATAATACTCAAAAGTTTCATACTTTTCCTTATCACCAGTCATGTGGTGAGTGCATCCACTATCTATAATCCAGACATCATTCTTAATAACCTTAGATATGAGTGCAGTCACAACACCTTTCTTCTTTGTTTGAATCATCCTTCACGGCCACAAATACCATCTCAATATCTTCATCAGATTTGGTGTCAGTATCTCTAGCTCTGTTCTCAGCTAGGTAACAAGGTTTCTTCCCTTTTTCCTAGTAGTCCTAGGTATCTCTTCTACCAGACTATCGGTTGCTTTGGTAATCTCTGTTATCACTTCTGTCAAACTTATTTTTATATGATCTGTCACTATTTCTGTCTTCTTTTCTTTTGTTAGGACAACTAGCAGCAAAGTGTCCAATCTCTTTACAATTAAAACAAACCAATGGTAATTTACCTTTGTGTCTACCTTTGCCTCTCTGCAATCTTCTAGCCATTAGTTCTTCAATCTCATCAATTTCTTGGTCATCTCTATCACTTTCACTATCATTTCTCATAGCGTGTTTATGACTTGACTTATTTTGAAAGAAGATTTGAAAGTAGACTCAATATATGGTAAGACACTGTTGTCAAAGTTATTCATCTCAAATGAAATAAGTCTACCAAAAAAAATATCTAGAGTGACATTGTTTTTTGCTACTACTCTTATTTCTTGTATAACAGATACTCTACTAGCATAAAAAGACAGTAAGGTTCTTAGGATTTTACGTACCACTATTTCTTCTTCAAGTACACCTCTTACTCCTCGAATAGCATTGACTACCTCTTTGATTTTGCAGCTGTACTTAGTGATATTTTCTCCTTCTCTCATTCATAGGTTATCAAATTTACCTCTTAGGCTTTCTGCCTTAGCTCTTAGTACATTAGCATCTCCTCCATGTACTAGATTCAATTTTTCCCACATTTTCTTTGCAGACGTGCATGTTTTGACATCTTCAAATTCAGTATCAGAGAGTGAGGAAGCAAGTTCTATCATCATAGAATTTTTCTCATGCTTTTCTCTTAATTGATCAAGTGTGTGAGGTCCTATAGGCAACACATATTCAGTATCCAAGTATTGAGTAACATCATTTCCAATACATGATAGGTGTAGTCCTATCCTACTTTTCCATCATGCAAAGTTGTCATTGTTCAACTTAGGTACATCCCATTTGCTCATCTTGTGATCTTTTTCTTAGGTCTTAAAACCTTACTTTATAAGCACATAAGCTCTGATACCAATTGTTAGAATAACTAAGAGGGGGGGAGGGGGGTGAATTAGTGGCCTAAAAAATATTCCAATAAATCAACCAAAAAAATTAGTACCACAATTATAAACCTCTAGTTATCTTCAGTCCTACAAGATGTATGCCTTGAAATAATCTATCAAATAACTATTGCTCGAAGTTCACTGTTAAACCTTATTCTTTAATCTTTACTAATTAGTAGTCTATCATTTACATAAATACAATAAATAACTTAGTGTTTACTGATCAATCCTATTTTGGTAATGTGTAAAGAAAAAGATTAAAGCAATGAATCATAAACACATTTGACACATGGATTTTTAATGTGGAAACCCTGTTAAGGAAAAAACCACTTGGTACCGACAACCCAAAAATTTCACTCTTCTAAAGTGAGCACGGTGAAGAGCCAACCCTGTTAAAGGTTACAAACACACTGTTAAGTATGACGTTGTTAGAGGATTTATCACTAACAGTTTATCACTTGATATCTGACATTTCACTATGCTATCTTCATGATAAACCTTTTTATACTCATTGGGATGTATCTCAATGAATAAAGGATTGTTAAATCCTACTCGATTAAGAGACTTTCTGATCCAAAGGTTAAACTAAAATAGTATATGATCTATTCGTATAAACAACTTAATCTTGCAGATGTTCAGATCTATTGTAAGCTCACAATACCTTTCTGATCAATGTTTCCTTTCAATAAATTTTCTCCACTTATTTCTGATTAGTGATGATGTTCTTCTCTATTTCTCAGTGTATGCAGAAATCTTTAGCTTTGTTCTTTAGCTTGTTTGACTAGGTCTGTATGAAGACTTCTTTCTTCATCAATATTCTCTTCAACATCCTCCTCTATTCACCCACCTAATTCATAATGAATTATCTTGTCTCTTTATAGATATAATTTAACCATTTCTAAGTCCTTGACTTTCTTGTTCTTGGTGTCATCTGCAATTCTCACCATTCTTGCTTTAAAGATTACTTTAGTTTTATCCCATAGATTTCTCTTTGACAACTAGAATAAAATAGCTTTAAAACTCTAGCTTATCTCTAACTTTTTAACTTGTCGATGAAAACAATGTGATCAACCAATTAACTCCATATTTAGCTCTTTCCAGCTAAGTCTTTTTTCATTTATGAAATTTAGTTCTTTTCAGTGTTTAACTCCTTGTTAGCTTTGGTCTTGACTTTAGTTGTCCTCAAGCATCTCTGTCCGTCAGGGTTGTCTATCCGTCAGGCAACACTGTGACTTTTATTTCCGCTCGGGTATCACTATGGTTTTGCTCGTCGATAATACTTGATCATGTATCTTTCTTGGGTATCACTGTGACTCTTCTCTCAAGGTTCTCTATCCGTCGGGGTGCACTCTCCGTCGAGGTTTGTTGTCACATGGTGATTATTGAACTTTTATACATTACTAATAACATAACCTTTATCTCTTTGGTTCTTTGAAGTATTTGACACTATGTATATAACCAATCAGACTATATCAAGTTGACATCAATGACAATACAATACATTAACTGATTTAATGTCTTGCATTAACTTTTTGCAGCTCGGTGATCATCAACTTAACATATTCAAACATTCAATCAGGTATAGTTCACCAGGAGGTTTCATCAACCTACACATAATCAAAAGATTAGACATGTTGATGCAAAGCTGAAATGGACTGACACAAACATATCAGTACACTGCAAGGTACCTATTTTACTGAACTAAACACTATAGATATTTTTTTGGCTACTAAAGAGCTACATATTTCTTTTTGGCATTGTTGTCAAAGGGAGAGAATGATCAATGAAATATCTATCCATCAAAGGGAGAAAAGAGAAAGGGAGAGACATATTTATCTACAAAGAGTTTCACAAATAGAAAAGTCAAATCTGTAGGGAGAGTCTGCATGGTGAGTTTTTTAATACTAAAACAATTTATATACTCAAGCTAGGGAGAGCTAAAAAATTGTTGCAGTTGTAGAATATAAGTTTGGTATTTTCTATGGCATATTTTATATTGTATTTCCATCAATTCCAAACAGAGAGATTGTTGAAATACAACTGATTGTATGTTTGAAGTCATTTGTTAATAGTCAACCGAGTTACAGATGTGATGATAAACATTATCAGTTAATTTATTGTCATTGATGTCAACTTGTTGGAGTATCATAATGGTAGAAAACATATGTTATGGATTGAAGATATGGAACAAACAAAGTTTATGTGATCCATAAATGAAGAGTTTTGTATGCACCAAGAGACAATGAACACCAAGTAAAACACAATGTATATCAAGCATAGTAATAACCGAGCTAGGGATCACCGATACAACATGGTATTGATCGAGTAGTTGATTCAAGCCGAGGCTGACTAAAATAATGAGCTAGAAATTGATGATTTCAAGATAAATGATAAGGTTTTTAATTTTGATCACACAATTATGAAAATTCAAGGAAGATCAGACAACGAAGATTGAAACATTTTTTCTACACAACTGCCGAGGAAGGTTTAAGTGGCAAAATCAATGATGGAAATTAAGCGGAAAAATATGAAGGATGAAAATTAAATGAGATATGATGTATATATAAGAGAAAAGAGATTAATTATGAATCATGCATACACTTGATGCACACATGCAAAGTTTATGCATGACTGATCAAACTAGTTAAAGACAAAACCAAGCATTTCTGTAGACATTACCGAGAGACATAGGAAAGAGCATTATCGAGAAGAACATAGTATGGTGAGTTAGATGAACTGAAGTGAACAAATTGATTAGAGGTATTATGTACTTAGCATAGATCTAAAAATATGTAAAATAGAGTTGTATTTGAATCAGATCATTACTATATCAGTTTAATCAATGTTATAGATTAATCTCTTAACCGAGTAGGACGTGAAAGTATTTATTATGACATTCTAATGAATGTTGAGTGTTTTCTTGTTGACCCCATAGTGAATGCATGGTCAAGAGATAATTTTAAGTTTTAAATCCTCTAACCAGGTCACATTTAACAGTGGACATTGTAACCTTTAAGAGTGTTGGCTCTTCACCAAGCTCACTTTAGAAGAGTAAAATATTTTGGGGTACCGGTCCTAGGTGGTTTTTCCCTTTGCAGGGTTTCCATGCTAAAAATCTGTGTCAATGTGCATGAATATTGTGGATTGTTATTTTTATTTACTTATTACTTTATTGACATTAATTGATAATCATAGTATTAAGTTACTGATACTTGGTAATTATTATTGACTAAAGTTTAAGATTACAGTATACACTTCACCAAGTAGAATTATATGTTTAAAATTGTTTTTATATACATCTGGAGGAATTTGGGACTGTAGGATAATTGGGAGCTAACTGATTCACCCCCTCTTAGTTATTATAACATGGGCTTTACACTTGTTAAAGGACATTTTCTCTTAAATTTTTAAAGCCTTCCATTATATACATTTTTCCTTTGCATTGCTTAAACTACATCTCTTGAGACTCATTAACTATCAAACCCTGCTAAAAGATCTCCAATATACATTGTGATGAAGTTGAAAAAGGTTGAGGAATTTATTGTTATGCACGTCATTAAATTTAGTTGGAAATTCCTACAACCTTATGAAAAATAATCCATTTTGCATATCTGGCAATAATTGCTTCCATGAAGAATTTCTTCAAACAATCATTCTCTTGAAGAAATACTTAATCATTACGTCCCATGAGATCATTTACTTAGAACAATTTATAAAGTTTATCTTTATTTCCACATTGCTTTGTTTTGTAGTATACCATGTAAACCTCCAATATCAACATATAACTCTAATGGTGTCTTCTCTAGCTATTGTGATCTAAAACAAATTTGTGCAAAAGTAAGTGGAAAATGACCAAAAAAATGAGAATTTAAAACAAACAACAAAAATAATTGTTTTTGGTTAATGTTGATGCCATATATGCCTAGGTGATCCTAAAATAGAATGTAGAGGAATTCTAGATAAAATTGAGGGCTAAAATCAATCTATTTACTACCCTTGAAGACTGAAAGAAAGATAACTCTAATGTGTGGTTTACTTGGTTTAAGGCTCAGAAAGGGGGGAAAGGAATCTACTATGGATTTAACTGGCTCTACGCCAATAGGGAATTCTTTAGTTTTGATCAAAATCAAGATGGTAGAAAAGTGGGGTTGTAGCCTTATACATTTTTTGATCACCACCTTATATATTTGGTAGTATCATGATTAGGGAGATTAATGTGAGAACATAAAAAATAATCTACTATTTCATTGTTAACACTAATTTGATGACATGTAACTGATTGAATGTTTGAATATGTTAAATTAATCACCAAAATGCAGAAAGATAATGTAAGACATTAAATAAGTTAATGGATTGTATTGTCATTAATGTCAACTTGATATAATCTAATTGATTATAATCAAAGTGTCAAAGACTTTAGAGAATCAAAGAGATAAGATTATGCTTTCAGTAATGCATAAAATACAAGCATTCACAATATGACTTCAAACACCAACTGTTAGTGGAAACCGACGGATAAAGATCACCAAAAGTCAAGTCACAGTGTTGCCCGAGCAAGAACACCGACGAGAAGAATCACAAGGAAAACTGATGGCCATAAACATAGTGTAAACCGACGAAGAATCCTGAGGGGAACTGGAGTGTTGACCAAAGCCATCAGAGAGTTAAACACCGAAATTAACTTGAGTTCAAAAATAAAAAAATATCTAGCTGGTAGAGCTAAATATAGAATTAACTGGTAGTTATCTTTGTTTTCATAAACAAGATAAAGCCAGAGATAAGTAAAGGATTTAAAGCTATTTTGTATAGTTGGCAAGAAGATCTCTACAAGATAAAACAAGAGTTTTTCTTTAAAACTAATTGGAAAGAATTATGGATCATGCAAAGATCAAGAACCTAACAATGGTGATATCATGTCTATAAAGAGACACCTCAATTCATTATGAATTTTGGTGGGTGAATGAAAAGAGGATGCTGAAGAAAAAATGATGAAGAGCAACTTCATACAATCCCGATCAATCAAGCTGAGAAAAGAGCTAAAGTTTTCTGCGGACACCGAGCAACAAAGCACAATAGCATTGAGAAGAATCAAAGTGGAGCAAAGGTATAAACCAAGATATATTGATCAGAATAGTTTTATGTGATTACAATAGATCTGAAAATCTACCAGTATAAGTTGTATGTAAATAGATCATACTGTTTCAGTTTAACCATTGATTCAAAAAGTCTCTTAACCAAGCAGGATTTAAAGATCCTTTCTATATTGAGATACATCCTAAGGAGTATCAAAAAGTTTGATCATGAAGATAACATGAGATGCCAGATACCAATTGATAGGCCAAGTGAGTGTTTGATCAAAGATGGTAGCATAGAGATGCCAGATATCAAGTGGCAGACTAAAATTTTAAATCCTCTAACAAGGTCACACGTAACAGTGTGTTTTTAACATTTAACATGTTTGGCTCTTCACTGAGATCACTTCAGAAGAGTGAGAATTTTGGGTTACTGATACCAAGTGGTTTTTCCCTTAACAGGGTTTCCACGTTAAAAATCCATGTGTTAATGTGTTTATGAGTCAATACTTTAGTGTTTTGCATTACACATAGCTTAATTGAATTTATCAGGATACTCTAGATAATTTAATATCTTTCGGTAAATTAACAAATTTCTATTCGGTAAACATACATTAGAAGGTTTTATAAAGAATTTCAAGAATTAGTAATTTGATAAAAGTATTTGGAGGCATTCATCTTATAGGACTGAAGATAACTAGAGGATTAATATTGTGGTACTAAGTTTTTGGGTTGATTATTGGAATATTTTTGAGGCCACTGATTCACCTCCCCTCTCTTAGTTATTACTAACAATTGGTATCAGAGCTTGTGTGCTTAGAAAGGGATTTTAAAAGCTCAAGAAAAAGATCACAAGATGAATAGACGAGATGTGCCAAGTTGAACAAAGACAACTTTGCATCATGGAAAAGTAGAATAAGACTCCACCTATCAGGTATTGGCAATAATTTTAAACAATACCTTGATACTGAATATGTGTTGCCTATAGGACCTCATACTCTCGAGAAATTAAGAGAAAAGCATGAGAATAATTGAATGATGATAGAACTTACCTCATCACTCTCCGATGCTGAGTTTGAAGATGTCAAAGCCTACACCTCTGCTAATAAAATATGGGATAAGTTGAAGATGGTACATGGAGGAGATGCAAATGTACTAAGATCCAAGGCAGAAAGCCTAAGAGGGAGGTTTGATGACCTAAGAATTAAAGAAGGAGAGAAAATCACTCAGTATAGTTGTAGAATCAAAGAGGTAGTAAATGCTATCTGAGGAGTTGGAGGTATACTTGAAGAAGAGACAATGGTAAGTAAAATCTTAAGAACCTTACTGCCTGTATATGCTATTACATTTTCTGCTATTCAAGAATTGGGAGCAATTGCAAACAATATAGTTACTCTAGATATTCTGAAAGGTAGACTGATTTCATTTGAGATTAACAAATTTGACAATAGTGTCTTACCATCTATAGAATCTGCATTCAAATCTTCATTGAAAATAAGCAACTCAAGTCATATACATGTTGTTAGAAATGATAGTGATAGTGATAATGAGGATCAAGGACTTGATGAGATTGAAGCACTTATGGCCAAAAGATTGTAGAGAGGAAAAGGTAGTTAAAGGTAAATTACCACTTGTATGTTTTAATTGTAAAGAGGTTGGAAACTTTGGTACAAGATGTCCAAACAAAAGAAAATATGACAGAGGAAATGATAGATCATATGAAAAGAAGTTTGATAAAGGTGATAATAGAGATTGTATGCACCCTAAAATGGTCACCTACACTTTGGGCCCCATTTCTCAATTTATCAAATCCCTGAATCAATATTTTCAAATATCAACAATATCAATTATATCAATTTCCTTGATCAAATCATAATCAATTCAATATTTCTTAAGGTTTGAGCCTT
>MU227380.1:829280-849054 GCA_018584345.1 Thuja plicata | reverse complement strand
TTTTATGCAATAGAATAATCTCACATATTCTAAATAGGAAGGCTTGGTAACACTTGTTCTTTCCTTTCATAGATTAGTTGCATTGTACTTTCTTTTTCATAGTTTAGCTTGCATTATCATTTAGATTTGCATTGCATTGCATACATTTTTGATTCTTGAGGATATTGGCATTCTTGCCCTTATCTTCATTGAATCTCTCGTTGTATGGTTTATTGGCAAGGTCATGAGTATATAGCTCTAGCTGAGAGCAATTTTACAAATCTTGCAACTCCATGCATAGAGAGCTATGGATCAATTTGTGAGAGCTCATTCTTGAGTTTCCTTGCATGTAAGGATTCATAGAAGTACACTACTTTTGTGTGTACAGAGATTATCAGAGAAACTGACAATCTAATAAGAGAGATACCCGAGACTACAAGGACAAAGGGAAGAAATCTTGTTACCTAGCTGTGATCAGAGGTGATGATGCCGACATTGAATCAGAAGAAGATATCAAGATGGCATTTGTAGCCATGAATGATGATTCAGATGAAGATGAAGAAAGATATGTAGAAACTACACTCATATCTAAACTTAGTAAAAATGATGTCTGGATCATAGATAGTCGTTGCACTCACCATATTTCCGGTGATAAACAAAATTTTGAGACTTTTGAATACTATAATGGTGGTTCAGTGATAATGGGAAATGATACACCTTGTCCAATTGAAGGTAAAGGGACTATAATGTTGAATAACCTGGTAAAATGTGAAAATGCCTACTGGGTTAAAGGACTGAATTATAATCTGTTAAGTGTCTCACACCTGAACAATTTAGATCACAGAGTAGCATTTGAAAATAAGAAGGAAAATATCTTCAATGAATTAAGAAGGTTGATTGGTACCCATGAGCAGACAAAAGGTAACCTTTTCTATCTTGATGACACTAATACCACTTGTTTGATGGCTAGAAACGAAGACATATGGTTGTGGAACAAAAGGTTGTCTCATGTGAACTTTGACAACATGATAAAGATAAGAAACAAGAGGAATGTTAGAGGCTTATCGAGCATGAGTACTAAGCCCAAGCATATCATGTGCAAGAATTGTCAAAAAGGTAAGATGAAAAAGTCTATTTTCAAAAGTAAAGCCCATACATCCAGTGCAATTCTAGAAATAGTCCATACAGATCTATATGGACCCATGAGGACAAAGAGTTACTATGGAGATAGGTATTTCATTCTCTTTGTTGATGATTATTCTAGAATGATGAAAGTCATGTTCTTAAAAGATAAATCTGAAGCATTTAAGATGTTTAAATGGAATAAGGCTATGGTAGAAAAACAAAGTGAAAATAAATTAAAATGCTTAAGGTCAGATAGAGGAGGGGAATTTACTTCAGAAGAATTCACTAACTATTGCAATGAGAATAGAATTAAAAGACAAGTTTATGCACCAAGAATACCACAAATAAATGGAATTATTGAAAGGAGAAACAAATCAATTCTTGATTGTGCAAGAACATTAATGATTGAGAAAAGCATCACTCAAACTTCTCGGAGAGAAGTTGTTAGTACTATTATCTACACATTAAACATAGTACAATAGAAGAAGGACACAAAGAAGACACCCTATGAGATTTGGTATGGTCACACACTCAATGTAAGTTACTTCAGAATCTGTGGTAGTCAATGTTATATTTTGAAGGATGATAGAAATGGAAAACTTGACTCCAAAAGTGAAGATGGTATCTTTCTAGGGTACTCAACCAAAAGCAAGGCCTATAAGTGTCTTAACAAGTCATCTAACAAAATCATTGAAAGTGCAAATGTAAAAATAGATGAATTAACAGAGAAGAATGATAAGGAAAGTAGAAGGGAACCAGAGGACTACAATAGGTTTGTTTATACATAACCTGACACTCTACTTGAGCAATAGTTTGTCACTCCTGAGCATCAGAACATTGCAACCGAGCATCAGGATGTAATTATTGAAATTCAGAATAATCCTCAAGATGATGTTCCAAACAATGGAGATAAGAACGAAGGTCAAGAAGATGATCAGAATGATGAACAAAGAGCTGAACCAAAAATTTCTAAGTATGTCAGAAGACATCATCCACATAATCAAATCACAGGAGACAAGAAGGTTGGAACAAGAATAAGAAGTAAGTCACTAAACACCAGATGTTTACTTTGTGATTTTGAGCCTAAATATGTTAACACTGCACTTGATAATGAAGAATGAGTCAGTGCAATGAATGAAGAAATAGAACAGATTGAGAAGAACAATACATGGACACTAGTACCAAGACTAGATGACAAGAATGTCATCGGTACCAAATGTTTATTCAGAAAAAAGCTAAATGAGAATGGAGAAGTCACAAGAAACAAAGCAAGGTTAGTATGAGAGGGGTATGCACAAGAAGAAGAAATTGATTATGGAGAAACCTTTGAACCCGTTGCTAGACTAGGAGTTAGAATCCTACTTTCTTATGCTGCATATAAAGGATTCAAGGTATACTAGATGGATGTCAAATCTGCATTCCTAAATGGAATACTATAAGAAGAGGTATACATTGAACAACCAGAAGGTTTTGTTGATCCAGATAAGAGAAACATTGTATGTAGACTACATAAAGCCTTGTATGGATTGAAACAAGAACTAAGAGCCTGGTATGAAAGACTTCAATCATATCTCATTAGCATAAAATTTGTTAGAACAAGTGAAAATAGTAATCTATACTTAAAAGAAGATACCGACGGTAATATTCTGATTGCTGAAATTTTTGTTGATGATATCATTTTTGGGGGAAATGAAATGTTTTGCAAATCCTTTGCTAATGAAATATGAAAAGAATTTTAAATGTATATGTTTGGAGAGATCAAATTCTTTCTTGGTCTACAAATTCTTCAACAAGAAATAGACATATATATCACTCAGTCCAAATGCATCAAGGAAGTGCTAAAGATATTCAAGATGGAAGATTCCAAACTAGTTGGAACACCTATCGCTACCAGATGTAAGCTGACAAAAGAAGACAAATATAATGAGGTAAATAAAACCTTATATAGATCAATGATTGGCCAACTAATGTATGTTTTTCACAACAGACTAGATATTGCACATGTAGTTGGAATAGTTGCAAGATTCTCTGTTAATCCCAAAGAATTACATATGACTACTATTAAGAGAATTTTGAGATATCTGAAGAACACCGAGGAATATGGATTATGGTACAAAAGAGAAGGAAAATTTGAGCTATAAGTCTATACATATGCTGATTGGGCTAGAACATTGATGACCGAAAGAGTACAAAAGGAGGAGCATTCTTCATGGGTGACAGAATTATCACATGGATCAACTAGAAGCAAGGATGCATCTCTTAGTCTACTGCAGAAGCAGAGTATGTTGTTGCTACTACAAATTGCTCCAATATTGCATGGATCAAACAATTATTAGACGATATGTTTATGAAGATTCTTGAACCAGTAATTATATATTGTGATAATACAAGTGCAATTAACATCTCCAAGAATCTAGTCATGCATGTTAAGACTAAGCATATAGCTATCAAGTATCACTATCTTAGAGAAAAAGTGCAAGCAAAGGAGGTGAAACTAGAATATGTTCAATCAAAGGAACAACTAGCTGATATATTCACCAAGCCATTATCAAAGGATACATTTGAGTACTTGAGACAGAGACTAGGGGTCTAACCCTTGTCTATCGGTCAGTAAGATGACTAGGAGGTTACATCAGCCTATATCAAATATGAAGATCACTCATGTTGATGCACAACCGAGAAGAACAAAAATTGATACATATGTACACAGAAAGGTTCAAGCACATACCGAACACCTATGACATTTTAATGCTAATGGATAGGGAAATTCAAGGAATATATTATGCAAAGGAATGGAACATGATATAGATGATAAAACAAGGAGAAGTATGTTTGTTTGGCATTGTTGTCAAAGGGAGATATTTTCTCATTATCATCAGGGAGAGATTTTCTTTATCATACAAAGAGAGAGATGATCCCATATCCATATCAAATCAATCTATTTGTTGCCCTTGAAGACCGAAAGAAAGAAAACTCTAATGTGTGGTTTACTTGGTTTAATGCTCAGAAAGGGGGGAAATGAATCTACTATGGATTTAACTGTCTCTACGACAATAGGGAATTCTTTAGTTTTGATCCAAATCAAGATGGTAGAAAAGTGGGGGTTTAGCCTTATACTTTTTTTGATCACCACCTTATATATTTTCGAGTATCATGATTAGGGAGATTCATGTGAAAACTTAAAAAATAATCTACTATTTCATTGTTAACACTAATTTGATGACATGTAACTAATTGGATGTTTGAAGATGTTAAGTTGATCAGCGAAATGTAGAAAGATAATGCAAGACATTAAATAAGTTAATGGATTGTATTGTCATTGATGTCAACTTGATATAATATAATCGGTTATAATCAAAGTGTCAAAGACTTCAGAGAATCAAAGAGATAAAGATTATGCTTTCAGTAATGCATAAAAGAAAAGCATTCACAATGTGGCTTCAAACACCAACAGTCAGTGGACACCGAAAGAAAGAGATCACTGAAATTCAAGTCACAGTGTTGCCCGAGAAAGAACACTGACGAGCATTACCGACGAGAAGAATCACAAGGAAAATCCATAGATAGAAAAATAGTGTAAACCGACAAAGAAGCCCAAAGGGAACTGGATTGTTGACTGAAGCTATTAAAGAGTTAAACACCAAAATTAACTTGAGTTCAGAAACAAAAAAAATATCTAGCTAGCAGAGCTAAATATAGACTTAACTGGTAGTTATCTTTTTTTTCATCAACAAGATAAAGCCAAAGATAAGTAAAGGATGTAAAGCTATTTTGTACAGTTGGAAAGAAGATCTCTATGAGATAAAACAAGAGTTTTGATTTAAATGCAATTGGTAATAATTATGGATCACGCCAAGATCAAGAACCTAACAATGGTGATATCATGTCTATAAAGAGACAACTCAATTCATTATGAATTGTGGTGGGTGAGTGAAAAGAGGATGCTGAAGAAAAATTGATGAAGAGAAACTTCATATAGTCTTGATGAATCAAGTTGAGGAAAGAGCTAAAGTTTTCTATGGACACCAAGCAAAAGAGAACAACATCACCGAGTAGAATCAAAGTGGAGCAAAGGTATAAACTGAGATATATTGATTAGAATAGTTTTATGTGATATAATAGATCTAAAAATCTGTAAGTATAAGTTGTATGTAAATAGATCATACTGTTTCAATTTAACAATTGATTTAGCAAGTCTCTTAACTGAGCGGGATTTAAAGATCCTTTCTATATTGAGATACATCCAAAGGATTATCAAAAAGTTTTATCATGAAGATAACATGAGATGCCAGATACCAATTGACATGCCAAGTGAGTGTTTGATCAAAGATGGTAGCATAGAGATGCCAAATATCAAGTGACAAACTAAACTTTTAAATCCTCTAACAAGGTCACAACTTATAGCGTGTTTGTAACCTTTAACAGGGTTGGCTCTTCACCGAGATCACTTTAGAAGAGTGAAAAATTTGGGTTACTGGTCCCAAGTGGGTATTCCCTTAACATGGTTTCCACATTAAAAATCCATGTGTCAATGTGTTTATGAGTCATTACTTTAGTATTTTGCATTATACATAGCCTACCTAGATTGATCGGTATACTCTAGATAATTTACTGTCTTTCGGTAAATTAACAGACTGCTATTCGGTAAACATACAATAGAAGGTTTTAAAAAGCATTCTGAGTAGTAGTAATTTGATAAAAGTATTTGGAGGCATTCATCTTATAGGACTGAAGATAACTAGAGGCTTAATATTATGGTACTAAATTTTTGGGTTGATTATTGGAATATTTTTGAGGCAACTGATTCACCCCCCTCTCAGTTATTACTAACATAATTTTCTTAGGGATGAGGAATATAGAGATGCAATCTCCACCCTTAGAGAAATCAAAATTTACGGATGCTAAAAGGTTCTAGTGAGATTGAGAGATGGGATAATAATATTGAAAGGTGGAAGATAGTATTCCGAAAAAAATGGTAAGAAATTGTCAATTAGGAAATTGGGAATAAGAAAAACACATGATTGAAGCCAACCACACAAAGCTCAAACATGAAAATATATTTCTATTCTAACTAATAAATCCATCAAAACAAAGCATTAACATAAAATAGATCAAACAAAATTTAAAATGCACCTTTGAAGAAGCTTCATTGATTTTCCTCTCCTCTCTAATGTTGGTATGTTTCTCTTATAAAAATAAGTGCACAAAATGATGAAAGAAAATGGATGGAATGATTGAAAGAATATTAAGAATGTGTGGTTACAAGAATGAGGAAATCAAGTCCAATTTATAGATTTTTGGAACTCAAATGGATGGTTAGGATTGAGGCAAAATTGATGGTTAGGATCACATTCGAGAACTCAAAATTGGAAAAGACAGGGTGATAATAAATTTGAGTTGCATTTGGAAAATGATAATTTATGACAATCATATGACATATTGAATTGCACAATAGGAAATGAGAAATCAAATGCACCAATTTAGGGGAGAAGTTAGGGGGAAATGAAAAAGGGAAGGGGTAAGGTGTGAAAGAATGAATGGAGGCTAAAGTAGCGTCTGGAAGCCAAAATTAAGGGATGGAAGCTAAATTAGTAGAAATTAGAAATGAGGGAATTATTTAAATTCAAATTTATTAATTCCTCACATTTGGGATAAATTAGTAATTAACTAATTCAATATTAATTAATTGTGGGATAATGGGAAAGGGGGGTAAATAAATAAAATTCATTTACCATGACATAGGACTTTAGAATAAAAGGGACAAATTAATGGTTGTTCACCCCTAAAGGCTAATTAATTGATAGGATCATTTAAGTTGGATAGGCGATTGAAAGTGATAGATAAAATGATTGGACATAATGAAAATTAGAGGACAAACGTTAACAATTAATTAAATAAATTTCATTATTTAATTAATGAAGAATCCCACAATATTGACAAATAATAAAGATTGAACGTGTGACATAGAGGAAGAGTTAGAACCATGGTCAAAATATGTTTATAGGTGGCACAAATTTGTTACAAAGTGGTACAAGCATGTTAGAGGCTGACACAAAGGCATTAAAAAATGGCACCACATGCATTGACCATTTCTTAGTGTCTACATTTTACCTCTCTTTGAGATAATGTGATTCTAAGAATTATTTCAAAGAAAAATCAAGTAAAAATTGAATTAAAAATTGCCCCGACAATGATAGGATATAAAGGTACTCCCTTTGATAAATTGAGCAAAATTCCAAGTAACAAGTCAAATTATCCACAATGTCACAAGGATTTTGTAGACAAAAAAATTGAAAATCAAAGTTCAAACACAAAAGATATGGGGCCCATAAGGAGAAAAGAGACCATGAACAATACATAAACTAAAGCTTGCATGCCCATCTAGGCACTCAAAAAGGGTATGAAAGGACTTTGGTAGGGAAAAAGAGGTCATTTTCACTTTCTTTTTACAAATTTGGAGCTTTGGAGCAAGGAAGATGTTACAAATTCTGATGGAGAATCATCATGGAAAGAACATGTGGAGCTATAGATGACTTGAGAGATCAAAGGCAGAGGTATGTACATTATTTCCCCTTAATTATTTCCTTCTTATAGCATATTATAACATGTTTTCCATGCATTTATTTCTCAAATCTAGGGCATAAACTAGGGTTTGGGCATAAGTTTTGCGCACTTGGACACATGTCCTGCGTAGTTAGGCATGTTTTCTACGTAGTTAGACTAGGGCATGCTTTGTTGATATTTCTTGTGCACTTGGTAAAAGTTCTATGCACTCAAGTGTGCAACTTGTGAATTTGGGTGAAGATGTACACACTTGGGATACCAAGTATACAACTTGCACACTCAAATAGTAAAATTTGGACTTGAGGGCCCTCACTTTGATGTTTTAGGTACACATTAGGGTATAAAGGTCACTGTTTATAATAGAAAATACTAGATAATGCATCATTGACACCTTTTCCCCTGTTATGTTTATGTTGATCTCCCTCCTTTACAAATATGAGAGAGTAGGTCAATGTGCATGGGATTATGACATTGCTTGAGTGTTTATGAGAAAGGTTCTTTACTAGCCTTCGGTTTGCACCACATTACATACATGCCCGAGATGAAGGCAAATAGAGGAATGATCACAATATTGATAGAGCAATGAAATTCAGAGAATAGTCCAGTCCACTAACCCATAGGAGAGGCTACCATAACCTTATAGGATTTGTCGTGTATACTTAGGATTCCCATTCATGGATATCTTATAGTTGATGGGTTGTCTATAATGAGAGAAACTCTGAGTAGATTATTTGATTGAAATGAGACTATGTTGGATATCAGAGACTATGAAATATGATGGAAGACCTTGAAAAGATATCATGAGAGATTGAAAGTGGTTATTAGCATGGTCATTGTTGGGTTACTTGTGCTAGACATATGAGGGCATGGATTCCCAATAAGATAGGGATGGGTTTTAGAGTGCATGGTCATGGAGGGGAGCGTGTGTGCATGGGGGCCATTTATTATAGCTATGATATACTACCACTTACACTAGGTGGCATATAGGTGTAGATTATCCATGAGTATCAAGATCACATTGATATAGGTTTGAGAATTCGAGAATATTGTGGTGTTTCATCTTATCATAGAAAAACATGTATTGCTAGGTTTACCTTATGTATACTATTATGCTGGTGCACTTGCATAGGGACCATTGGGATATACATGTTATTGTAAACATGAGCTAGACACATTGAGGGACTTCATATGAAGACCTTATAGAGATTCCCTTGGTTGAGATGATGATGGGGAGCATCTTCCTTATTGTTGTCAGCAGAGAAACTTGATTGGGAAGAATATAGCCCGACACATAATTATAGAGCTCTAGCTACTAGAGAGGGTATGTAGATAGTTTGGGGTGTAATAGGATGTCTCAACATGTACAATACTCTTTGTTCACTCAAAAATTGAGGTAGGCCATGGGGTCCAATCATCAGACCATAATTAGTATACTCAGAGTTTGAGAAATTACAACCTAGACAGTGGGGAGCAATACTAGGTGTTTCAGACACAAGGACTACAATAGAGTATGAAAGGTGGTTCATAAAGCATAGGCCAATTCCTTTGATAGATCCATATTTCCTAGTTCCTAAAGTGACACCATCACGATGAAGGGAGGGATAGGAGGCTATAGAGAATAGGGCAAAAAATGGAGAAGAGGAGGGAGATGCTACTACTAAGGGTGAGATAGAAGATGATGAGGATGAGGAGACTGAGGGAGAGGAGTCCAAAAAAAAGGATGATAATAATGATGAAGAGGATGGAGGCGGTCAAGTAGATTTTCCTATGTAGGTAGAGGAGGACATAAATGATCCACTAGATGAAATTCAAATGCTATAGGCTTCTTAGGATACACTGTTGCATGATATAGATGTAGGAGATGAGGTTGAGGAGATTCTTGTTGATAGTACTCTGAGGATGGTAGTCATATTTTAAAGATAAAATATTATAGATCTAATGAGGAAGGTATCAACACTCCAGGCTATGAGAGAAACACTTATTGTAGAGAGGGACATATTGATATCAGGGAGGACTACACTTATAGCCTCTCGAGACACAAATTTGTCTAGAGAAAAAAGAGTATAAGAGGATACTCATTCCTTCATTAGTTGTATCATTGATGTTGGTGTACAAGATATAGCAGGGGTACTAGCAGAGGCTCATCAGAAGATCAAGTATTGGTAAGGTCTATATAAGAGAGATGTACTACCGGAGAAGGAAGCACCAGGCTATACAAATTCTCATAGGTCAAGGGTAGGGCACACTCATGGAGGACACAAAGCAGTGGGGTTGTGGTAGGATCGATGAGGCCACCAAGGTCAAGATAGACAAGATCACAAACAAGAGGGGCTACATCCTATAGACAAGAAAGAGACCAGGAGGATGAAGAGAGAAGAAGAATATTTTCTCTATTTAAGTGACATTTTTGTAGACATATCTCGTAGATCATATTAAGCCTTCATGCCTTACTTTATGAAGACATCTAGAGTTTTTACTCTGATACATTTTATAATACTTATATATATGAGATGCAGTGACTCACTAACAAATATATGCCATATTATGCCTTTCTATATGATGATGCTCATATGATGCCATGCTTTATGATGTTTTATGATTGATGCACATGTTAATGTCATGGACTTATGATTTTATGTATGTAACTATATGTATGGATACTATCATGTATGTAGGATGCAATATTTTTTTATATGCTATATATATGCTTGATGATGTGCATGTACTTGAACAAAATCGAATGCAAAATGCACTTATTTTTGTGTATTGGAGCACTAGACCAAGAAGACTACTAAGATTGACTGAAAAAGGAAAAAAATAGATGAAGAATATTTAGTAATGATTAAAATTTCTTTTATAAGTGCACTTTATCATTAGAGCTTTATTTAGTATGGAAAAGTGGATGCAATGCACCATGGTACTGATAACTAGGGTGATAATGCAATCCCTTTTGCAAAAATCAAACACTTCACATATAAGGAATGATCCAATCCATACTAAAACAAAATAATATGTTAATGGTTGAGGTATATAACAGTCACAAAGTGAACCTTCCAACATAGATACCCAAAGCATACCTATCCCACAACTTTAGGAAATTATCCCACAAAGAGAAGACAAAAAAAAGGATCATGGACCATCCTGACCACTCTTATCACTCAGTGATATCCTTGAGTAGCATAGTAACATGACTGCAGATAAATCATTACAATATAAGACTCACTGAACCAAGTGAGGTAACAACCATTTTGATATTATTTTCATTGTTTTATGTTCATTTTTGATAGGATGATCATGATGTCTAGTTTCGTGAATGAAGTACATTGTCTAAGAGAGATATAGTCTGGTTTCAAGTATACCAAACCCTGTATAATAAAGATGATGATTGATAAAGGACTGATAATGTTGATTGATTGATTGATAATACAAATGATTGGACAAGTTCAATCTGTCTGTTTGTTGACTTTGTTGGAATAATAGAATGGTGTGTACTAAGAGAGGAGGGGTGAATTAGTACCCTTAAAACTTTTTATCAATTAACCGTTAGTAATCTTTCCTTGTACTACCGACCATGTTGCTTTTCTACCTTATTCATGAAATATCAAATCATAAACTTAATTTCATGTAAACATCAATATAAACATTCATGAAAAGTAGTGACACATGACACAAGAATTGGTAACACAGAAAACCCTAGTTAGAAGGTAAAAAATGCAGTGGGGATGAAACCCATAAAGCTTCACTATCTGCAGAATGGAAGGTGCCAGTCAAGGCTACAAGTGTGATCACTTATGATGATCTTACCCTATTAGGAGTAACATTTTAGATTGGTTAGGTCTACCCAGTTACGAGATTTAGCAACACTGTTAAGTGTGCACTCGGTTAAGAGGTTTACAATAAGACTATTCAGTCCACCTTCTTAAAGGATTTATTCTATTTGTTACAATTATTAGAGAGTAGTAAAAAATACTTGTTGACCTGATGGTATGTAATCTTGAATTGTGGAATACAGATCATTTAAGTTCACAATGTATATGTATCACCTATAGTGATTGATTAGTACCTATGTTCTGCTTAGTAGCCTTGAATCTTGTTCTTCATAACTAAATTCTTTATTTTGTGTCCTTCTACATGAAACTCTATTTATGATCCATAGATGTCTGCTGCAGATACAATAATCATGTTCTGATTGATTACTACATCTATTTATACAATGTATTGACCTAATTAGGTTTCATGCTTTACAATAAAAACTCTATGATCAAAGGTTTACAACTTGACCTTGATCTCTAAGTTTGCTTGTTTACAATTAGTTAGACTGATTAAAAGAATTACATATCCTTTACTTGTTCCTCAAGAAATGGTTTTATAGCTAAGCATAAAGCTATTTATAAAACTAAAGTGTTTTATCTGACGTGTATCTCAGATCCACATTTCTGAGAAATAAAACTGTCTCTCGGTAGACTGGTGCTTGGTATGCTCTGTAGTCTGTGCTTAGTGATGTCTTTGAACTGTCAGTCAGTCTAATCTATAAACTATGCTCTCGGTTTACTCTATAAATTGTTTATCGGTGATAGTCTGATTTTGGTGTTCACTGTGCTTGTCTGTTTCAGTGACCTCTGCACTTAACTATTTCGGTGACCATTGCACTTGATTTTTTTCTATCACTCGGTGATCATGTTACTGAAAGTCCAAAAACTAATTCCTTGTATACTAATGACAAATTATTATCCTTTAGGATTATCAATCTCCCCCTTTGGCATTAGTATCAAAAAATGATATGTGCAAATTGAAATTTTCAGTATATACACCAAGTGTATACCTTGTTAATGACTCCCCCTATGTGCATGCCTTGGTACGGTGTATGTACATGTCTCTCCTTTGTTTATTTTCCTCTTTGGTCTTTGACATGTTTTCCCCTTTTGTACATTTTACCCCTTTGACATGTATACATATAATATCCCCCTTTATACATGTAGTTCCCCCTTGCACATATAATTTCCCCCTTTTTTTGAAAATAATGACAAAGGTGTAATACTTACAGCTTTTTCAAGTATGTGAGCATGGGATTTTTGAATGTATGCCATTATCTTCTCCCATTCCTCTTGGAGGTGTTCTAGGGTCATGTATTCCAAAGTTAGTCGTGTGTGCATGTCATATATACTTTCAGTAACAGACATCTCTGGGGTGACAATCAATGCTTTTGCTGAATTCATGTGTTTCAACAATAGTGTGAGATTCATGAGTAACATAGCCTTCAGCTTGGTTACCTCATCTCTAATTCTGATTTTTTCCTTTTTAAGTTATAGTCTCAACCATTTTGCTTCTACAATCTTCTCATAATGCAACTGGAATGCATTTTCTTTAATTGTGAGACCTTGTGCACTAGCCTTAAGATCTTCATCTATTTTGGCTATCTTTTCACTATGCTCGGTAGTGAAATGTTATATTGTGAACAAATTTTGAACTATTTTAACCACTTCTGATAATATTGGTTCCATTGTAGTTACTAATTCAGAAAGTTTTACCTTATTTTCTACCACTTCTTGGCTGATTTTCTCTGTAAGCTTGTATTGACATTTCTGCTCAGCACGTTCCTTAATGACCTTGTCTACATATACATTCTATGATGTAATGAAATCGTTCAGAACTACTAATTGATTAAGTATTGGAGCATTTTGATCAATGCCAATGTTAGGAACAATCTGCAATAATATTTCTTTTGTGCTTTCTAGGACTTGTGAGTTCTTGTGCTCCTTTTTGAGCTTTTCCTGTATTGCCTTTCTTTTATAGAGTTATCCATACTTGGTAAGTGACTCTGGATCCAATGTCCTTGGATCACAGTCTGGTATATCAATAATTTCATCTAATGTTACTGGTGCTTTTCTCTTCTTCTTCTTCTTCTTCTTTGTAATAGTACTAGAAGTAGGATTATGAATTACAATTGCAAGTTCTTTTTCTTCCTCTATTTTCCTTGGTGAATATGTGGGAGGTGTGGTGCCTTTGGCTTGCTGCTCAGTATTTACCTATTGGTTGGTAGTAGATGTCTCTACATCAACCTTGTCTTTTCCTGCAACTTTGTTTTCTTCTTCGGTGCCCTTGGCATCACTTTGTTTATCCTCTCCACTTGTTGATTTCTTCTCCTCATTTGTATCTGTTTCCTTCCCTTGTTCATCACTAGTGTCTATTTGTATGTTTGCATTAGGCTCAAGTGTTTTATCCTTTGCTTCTGTCATTATATTGATAGCTTATTGTAGACACCTAAAAATGGTTCGAGCCTACTAGTCTATGTGTTTTAACATTTTTAGCATTACAATTGAAATATTGTTTTTTGACCTAATTATTCCTCTATGTTGCGCATATGATCTTTACTATATGAAAACATTGTGTCTTTTGTCGATGATTTAATATTGCAAAATTATTCAATTATTTACTAATATTTCTACCCTCTTTATCAAATTTATCATTTTCCTAATTGGTTCCGATCAACCCTAAATTGATCCTATTCGATCCTAAACCGATCCAAATCATCCTAAATCAGCTCAAACCTATTCTATCCCATTCCTAATCATTTTCAATTTTTTTTGGAATTTTTTGAACCATTATGGGGCATTGTACAGGATCATCTATGCCTAATTAACCCTATTCCAAATTTGATCAATCTTGTCATCATTCCAGGAGCATTGTCCAAGATCATCTATGCTTCGATGCTCCTCCTTACAGTGCACTCACTTATCAGGCACTCCAAGCTTTGAATCCTAAGGGTCATCACTTCCAAAGGGATTGTTGTCTCAACTAATGGCCGCAAAAGTGTGGGGCATCTTAGTTGGTCTTCAACCTTCCGCGCAAACAAATAGAAGGTTTTTGGATACTATAACATGGTGTTTAGTAAAGGCATCCATTTGTGTGGTTATACATGCAGAAAATTAGCTTCATTATGGAGGTCTCCTAGCCTATATAAGTTACATTCTGTAGGTTTTTATGCACCACAAGGGTGCTGAGGGAGATCTTCTTCCCGGTATAACATATTCAACACCCATTCATTGTGAGATTAATCATAATGACATCTTTTATATACTAGTTTGGAAGGGCTTGGCTTTATCCTGTTACCGGTTGGGAAATCCACTCTCACTGGCTCTATTAAAGCACTTGGGAGGTAGCCACACTAAAGGACTTGCATGGATTTCTCTTACACCAAAGATCCACAAAGGATAGGGGAGAGGATACATCCATACATTTCCTATGGGTTTACAAAAAATAGAAGACACATCAGACACATGAATGAAATGATTCATTTTAGAGCCCCAAGCTGAAGTGTTTTCTAACTACTAAAAACACACATGAAAGTTTTTAGAAAACACACAAGGTCTTCTACAAACATCCTGCATCAAAATCGTTAGTAGTTTTTGTTAGTAATAACTGAGGGGGGGGGGGGGTGAATCAGTGGCCTAAAAAATATTCCAAAAATCAACCCAAAAACTTAGTACCACAATATTAAGCCTCTAGTTATCTTCAGTCCTATAAGATGAATGCCTCCAAATACTTTTATCAAATTACCACTGCTCAGAATGCTTTGTAAAACCTTCTATTGTATGTTTACCGAATACCAGTCTATTAATTTATCAAAAGATAGTAAATTATCTAGAGTATACTGATCAATCCAGTTAAGCTATGTGTAATGCAAAACACTAAAGTAACGACTCATAAACACAATTGACACATAGATTTTTAATGTGGAAATCGTGTTAAGGAGAAAACCACTTGGGGCCAGTAACCCAAAATTTTCACTCTTCTAAAGTTAGCTTGGTGAAGAGCCAACCTTGTTAAAGGTTACAAACACATTGTTAGGTGTGACCTTGTTAGAGGATTTAAAATTTTATTTTGTCACTTGATATCTGACATCTCTATGATACCTTCCTTGATCAAACACTCACTTGGCCTATCAATAGGTATCTGACATCTCATGCTATCTTCAAGATAAAAAAATTTGATACTCTTTGGGATGTATCTCAATATAGAAAGGATCTTTAAATCCCGCTTGGTTAAGAGAATTTCTGAATCAATGGTTAAACTGAAATAGTATGATCTGTTCACATACAAATTATACTTGCAGATTTTTAGATCTATTGTAATCTCATAAAACTAATTTGATCAATATATCTTAGTTTATACCTTTTATCCACTTTGATTCTTCTCAGTGATGCTGTGCTCTGTTGCTCAGTGTCCACAAAAATATTTAGCTCTTTCCTCAGCTTGATTGATCAGGACTGTATGAAGTTGCTCTTCATCAATTTCTCTTTAGCATCCTCTTTTTATTCATTCACCCACCACAATTCACAATGAATTGAGTTTTCTCTTTATATACATGATATCACCATTGTTAGGTTCTTGATTTACTTGATCTTGGTGTGATCCAAACTTCTCACCAATTAGATTTAAAGAAGAACTCCTATTTTATCTCATAGAGATCTTCTTGCCAACTCTCATCATATCTCTCCCTTTATGTGATATAGAATCATCTCTCCCTTTGTATGATAACAAAAATATCTCCCTGCTGATAATGAGAACATCTCTCCCTTTGCAAAAAATGCCAAACAAACATACTTCTCCTTGTTTTATCATCTATATCATGTTCCATTCCTTTGCATAATATATTCCTTGAATTTCCCTATCCATCATCATTACAATGTCACTAGTGTTTGGTGTATGCTTGTACCTTTCTATGCACATATGTATCTATTGCTGTCCTTCTCGGTTGTCCATCAACATGAGTGATCTTTAGATTTGATATAGGCTCATGCAACCTCCTAGTCAGCTTACTGACTGATAGACAAGGGTTGGACCCCTAGTCTCTGTCTCAAGTACTCAAATGTATCCTTCGGTAATGGCTTGGTGAATATATCAACTAGTTGTTCCTTTGATTAAAAAAATTCTAGTTTCACCTCCTTTGCTTGCACTTGTTCTATAAGATAGTGATACTTGATAGCTATATGCTTAGTCTTAGAATGCATGAATGGATTCTTGGAGAGATGTTAATTGCACTTGTATTATCACAATATATAATTACTGGCTCAAGAATCTTCATATGCATACTGTCCAGTAATTTTTTGATCCATGCAATATTGGAGCAATTTGTAGAAGCAGTAGCATAGTCTACTTATGCAGTAGACTGAGAGATGCATCCTTTCTTCTTGTTGATCCATCTGACAATTCTGTCACCCATGAAGAATGCTCCTCTAGTTTTGCTCTTTCGGTCATCAATGTTTCCAGCCTAATCAACATCTGTATAGACTTGTAGCTCAAATTTTACTTCTTTTTTGTACCATAATCCATAGTCCTTGGTGTTCTTTAGATATATCTGAATTCTCTTAACAATAGTCATATGTGATTCTTTGGGATTAGCAGAGAATCTTGCAACTATTCCAATTGTATGTGCTTTATCTAGTCTAGTGCGAATTGTTGGAAAGTGACAATGCAAGCAATTGTTATTTTGTCATTGATGTCAAACCTTTACTGGTGAGACTATTGCTATCTATTTGAGTACCATATCTATTGTTGATGAAGAAGATTTAAAAAGAAGACCAAGTGAATGGTTGAGTTAAGGCAATTTGAAGGGTATTCGATCGGTTGGCACTCTGATAAAGTAATTAGTTGTTTATATTTCAAAGACAATTTTTCTGGCTGTTCTGTGTCGAGAAAGTTGCTTGTGCCAAGAAATGTTGCTTATGACGAGCAAGTTTTTTGTGCTGAGTAAATTTACTTGTGATGAGTAAAATTTTCTCAATGCCGAGCACCATTGAAATTTCCAAGTGAAAACAGTAATGAAGGCCAACTTACAGAAGTTTGATTGTTGATGAGATTTGAGATCTCTGGCCGACTTAGTTGATTTTATTGGGATATGTAATTTTAATTAAAGATTGATCCACGTCATTTAATGTATGGGTAACCATAATTAATGCATGGTTTCAAGATTTAATTAGAGACTACTTTGGAGAAGTAAATGTAATGCAAAGATGGAATGATCCATTGGATCTGACTTAGCCTAAGATCTACAATCTTGTTTAAGCGGCAAAAAGATTTATCTGACCTAGATAGAGAGGTATATGATAACCTCAAGGGGTTATTCATTATGTGTGGATGAATGTATGTGTATGCAAGAGGTTTGCATAGTTGATTTACTGTTTAGCATGATCTAGCAGAGAAGGCAAAAAGATAGAAGCAGAGTGTTGCATGTGTGATTGCTTGACGGATTTCCAAGTAGATTAGAAGGTTGAAATGACAATGCAGGCTATCCAGTAAGTTAACATCTGAGCTATAATTGGATCTGAATTGCAAAGTAAGCTGTATGTACCAGATCACAAATTGTTGATTACTTTCTTACCATTGTATCAGTTAAAGCCATTAACAAGGTTGACTTAACAGTCATTTGTATAAATCCTCTAACAAGGTGACATTCAGATTGGAATGTTCTAAGTCCTCTAACAAGGAGACTCCTGACAGGGTGATTAAATATTTTAACCAGGTCACACCTAGTAGTGTGATATTGTAACCTTTAACAAGGTTGGCTCCTCACAGGGCATCACTTCAGAAGAGAGAAATCTTGGTAGCATGCTACTGGTGGTTTTTCCCATATTGGGTTTCCACGTTAAATACTTATGTCAACTTGTGTGAATGCTTATGATTTGCTTTACTGTTATGTTATTACAAGCTAATATCAATTGATAGTAAACTACATGATTAAAGTTGTTGATATATGCTACTATTGCCGAGTAGATCTAAAGTATAGAAAGTTTTATTTGATACATCTAGACCTGAGGATAATTGATTCACCCCTCCCCTCTTAGTTATTCTAAATTCATTCTAACAATTGGTATTAGAGCTTTGGTCTCCTGAAAATAGTTTGAAGGTACTTTGAGCGAAAAGATCAAGATGTATAAGAAAGAGGTTCCCAAGCTGAACAAAGATAACTTTCCTGCATGGAAAAGCTTGATGAAACTACATTTGGATGGTATTGGAGATGATCCTAAGCAACTTATTACAATAGCCTATTTACCACCTACTACTCCTCTCTTAGTTGCACAACTAAGAGAAAAGAAAGAGCACAATCAAGTAATGTTAGAGATCGCCTCCTCATTGAGCTATTTAGAGTTTGATGATATAAAGAGCTACTCAAATGCAAAAGAGATGTGGGACAAACTTGCAAATGTCTATGGTGGAGACACAAATGTGCTGAGGGTGAAATCAAAAAGTCTAAGAGGTAAGTTTGATGAAATGAAAATGCAAGAAGGTGAAATTGTTATTCAGTACTATGGTAGAATAAAAGAAGTTGTAAATGCCATTAGAGGGGCTAATGGAACTATTGATGAGAACACCATTATGAGAAAGGTACTAAGAAATATACTTCCTATATATTCTATTAGAGTTTCTACAATTCAATAATTGAGATGTACTCCTAACAACAATCTGAATCTAGAAAATCTGATAGGCAGACTCTCTGCATTTGAAATGCCAAATTATGATAACTATAATCCACAAGGGATTGATTCCGCTTTTAGATCACAGTTGGTTCTCTATAAATCTAAGAAAGGAGAGAAACATGTGGACAATGATAATGAAACTTCTGATGATGATCTTGAAGAACTTGAAGCACTCATGGCAAAAAGACTATCCAGAGGAAAAGGAAAATATAAAGGTAAACTTCCTATGATTTATTTTTCATGCAACAAAGTTGGTCATATACTGCTAGATGTCCTGACAAAAATGAAAAGGATGAAAGAAGGGACAAAAAATACAAGGAACATAAAGATAGAAAGGATGACAGAGACTTTAGGATATATAAGAACTATGAAGACAAAGGTAAGAAATCTTGTTATATTGCTGAAGAAACTTCTAACAATGACACTGATGATTTTGATGACAATGATATAGAAGTTGTTTACGTTGGAATGCAAGAAGATTCTGATGATGATGAGAAAACTGCACTAATATCTTATATGAGCAAGAATGATCATTGGATCATTGACAGTGGTTGTTCCCATCATATGACTGGTGACAAAGATAAGTTTGAAACCCTAAACCAATGTAAAGGAGGATATGTAAAATTTGG
>MU227380.1:813052-828802 GCA_018584345.1 Thuja plicata | reverse complement strand
ATCAGAGGAAATTTTGGAATTGGTCCATACTGATCTCTGTGGTCCCATTGGAGAAAGAAGCTATTGTGGTGCTAGATATTTTATTCTATTTGTTGATGATTATTCAAGGATGATGACTGTAATTTTTCTCAAAGAAAAATCTGATGCATTCCAGTTATTTAAATGGTACTTACCTAAAGTTGAAAAAGAAATAGGAAAAAGTTTGAAATGCTTAAGATCTGACAAAGGTGGAGAGTTTATTTCTAATGAGTTTAATAGGTTTTGCAATGACTGAGGAATAAAGAGGCAGATGTCTGCACCTAGGACTCCTCCACAAAATGGTATTGCTGAACGAAGGAATAGATCTATTATGGACTGTGCAAGAACACTAATGATGGAGAAAAATGTTGCACAGAAGTATTAGAAAGAAGCTGTAAGTATTGCAGTCTATACATTGAATAGAGTTCAAGTCAAGAAAGGTACAAATGCTACACCTTATGAACTTTGGTATGGTTATGCACCTAGTGTAAAGTATTTTAAAGTCTTTGGAAGCAAATGTTTTATACGGAAAGACAACAGAAATGGAAAACTAGATGCTAAAGGTGAATAAGGTATATCCCTTGGTTATTCAACCAAAAGAAAAGCATACAAATGTCTGAACTCTAATACTAACAAAATTGTTGAAAGTGCAAATGTAAGAATTGATGAGTTTGCAGAAAGAAATGAAGCTGTAAGTACACAAGAGCCTGAAATCTACAGATCATTCATATATCTGGATGAGGAAGATTCTAATTCACTACCTGAGACTACTACTGAACAACAACATGCACCTGCCGAGTCACAGAGTGGAGTTGACGAGAAACTACAAGTGAATGCCGAGCTATCTGATGGAGATGCCGAGTCACAAAATCAACCAGAACTGAATACAAATGATGAACCTACAGCAAGGACTGAGCCTACCTTAGCAAAATATGTGAGAAGGAATCACAATTTTAATCAAATCATTGGGTCAAAAGATTCTGTTGTTATGACAAGAAGTAAATTGAAAAATAACACATGTCTATTATGTGAATTTGAGCCCAAAATAGTGAAAAATGCTTTAGAAAATGAAGATTGGATACAAGAAATGAATGAGGAAATTGAACAGATTGAGAAGAACAATACTTGGACACTTATACCTAGGCCAAAGGATAAAAATGTAATTGGAACAAAGTGGGTACTCAGGAACAAACTAAATGAACATGGAGAAGTGACAAGAAACAAAGCTAGACTGGTATGCAAGGGTTATGCATAGGAGGAAGGAATTGACTATGGTGAAACCTTCGCCCCAGTTGCAAGGTTGGAAGGTGTCAGAACCTTACTTGCATATGCAGCATACAAAAGATTCAAATTTTATCAGATGGATGTGAAATATGCATTTCTCAATGGAATCTTGGAAGAAGTATATATTGAACAAGCTGATGGTTTTGCAGACCCAAACAACAAGAATATGGTTTGCAGATTGCACAAAGCATTATATGGATTGAAGCAAGCACCAAGAGCATGGTATAAGATATTTCATAATTATCTAATCAAGATTGGATTTGCAAGAACCAATGACAACAACAACCTGTACTTGAAGATAGAACAAAGAAAAGGTACATTATTCGCTGAAATTTTTGTAGATGACATCATATTTAGTGGACAAGATGTGTTATGTCAAAAATTTGCAATAGAGATTCAAACTGAGTTTGAGATGTCTATGTTTGGTGAAATAAAATTCTTTGTCAGCTTACAAATTTATCAAATGAAGAATGGTATCTATATTACTCAATCTAAATATATCAAAGAGATACTGAAAACTTTTGGAATGGAAGAGTCCAAACCAGTAAGTACACCCATGGCTACTGGACAGAAGCTGACAAAAGATGATGACACAAAAGAAGTGAATCAAACACTCTATAGGTCAATGATTGGAAAACTACAGTATGTTGTTCATAGTAGACCTAATATTGCACTAGCTCTTGGGATTTTGGCAATATTTTTTGCTAATCCTATGGAAACTCACATGATGGCAGTCAAAAGAATTCTGAGATATTTGAAAGGAACTGAGGACTATGGTCTATACTACAAAAAGAATGACAAGTTTGAATTCAGAGTTTACACTGATTCTAACTGGGTTGGAAATGTTGATGACAGGAAAAGCACTACTAGTGGAGCATTTCTTTTAGGAAAAAGATTGATCTCCTGGACAAGCAAGAAACAAAACTACACCTCACAATCTACAGCTGAAGCCGAGTATGTGGCAGCATCAGTTAACTGTTCTAACATTGTGTGGTTGAAGATACTATTGAAAGGTATGAAGGAAGAAATTACTAATCCAGTTGTCATATATTGTGATAACACAAGTGCTATTAATATTTCTAAAAATCCTGTGATGCACTCAAAGATAAAGCATATAGCTATCAAGTATCATTACTTGAGGGAGCTAGTTCAGAGTAAAGAAGTAAGATTGGATTATGTGAACACTAAAGAACAATTAGCATACATATTCAAAAAAGCACTACCCAAGGATGCTCATGAGTATCTACGAGGTAATTTGGGGGCGATTCCCCTAACAGAGGATAATTAAGTTCTGTATGGTACTGTTGCATCAAATATTACATTTAGAAAATATGACACATTGATGCATAGTAAGTCACACTTTAGGATGCTGGCTAAAGTTGTGAAGATAAACAAGGAAAAAAAATAAAAACCAGTCATTCTGAAGATGACAGGATCAACATGATACTGAAGATACACATGAAAAATATATTTACATCTTTGGCATTGTTGTCAAAGAGGGAGAGATTATCTATAAAGAGGAAGAGATTGCTGAGAAAGAGAAATTACAAAGAGGGAAAGATTACATAGAGGCAGAAGTTACTATTGAAAACATTGAATTGATTATCTACTTAGAGGAAGTCTACAGATAATTAGACACAGATGATTATAGTGTGATTACAGACACAAAGGGAGCAATATTGTTAAATATAAGAATCAGAACGAAGCTAAAGACATTAATGAAGATTTGTTCATATCATGGAACACAGGTGAATTGTTTTTGGATTGGTTGGTAACTATGCTTGTTAAATCATTGTTTTAATACTTTCTATTGCCATCAATGCCAAAGAGGGAGATTGTTGGAAAGTGACAATGCAAGCAATTATTATTTTGTCATTGATGTCAAACCTTTACTAGTGAGACTATTGCTATCTGTTTGAGTACCATATCTATTGTTGATGAAGAAGATTTAAAAAGAAGACCAAGTGAATGGTTGAGTTAAGGCAATTCAAAGGGTACTCGATCAGTTAGCACTCTGGCAAAGTAATTAGTTGTTTATATTTCAAAGACAGTTTTTAAGGCTGTTCTGTGCCGAGCAAAGTTTCTTATGACGAGCAAGTTGTTTGTGCCGAGTAAAGTTACTTGTGACAAGTAAAAGTTGCTTAATGCCGAGCACCATTGAAATTGTTGAGTGAAAACAGTAATGAAGACCGACTTACAGAAGTTTGATTATTGATGAGATTTGAGATCTCTGGCCGACTTAGTTGATTTTATTGGGATATGTAATGTTAATTAAAGATTGATCCACATCATTTAATGTATGGGTAACCATAATTAATGCACGGTTTCAAGATTTTATTAGAGAATACTTTGGAGAAGTAAATGTAATGCAAAGATGGAATGATCCGTTGGATTTGACCTAACCTAAGATCTAAGATCTTGTTTAAGCGGCAAAAAGATTTATCTGAACTAGATAGAGAGGTATATGATAACCTCAAGGGGTTATTCATTGTGTGTGGATGAATGTATGTGTATGCAAGAGGTTTGCATAGTTGATTTACTGTTTAGCATGATCTAGCAAAGAAGGCAAAAAGGCAGAAGCAGAGTGTTGCATGTGTGATTTCTTGATGGATTTCCAAGTAGATCAGAAGGTTGAAATGACAATGCAGGCTATCCAGTAAGTTAACATTAGAGCTGTAATTGGATCTAAATTGCAAAGTAAGTTGTATGTACTAGATCACAAATTGCTGATTACTTTCTTACCATTGTATCAGTTAAAGCCTTTAACAAGGTTGACTTAAAAATCATTTGTATAAATCCTCTAACAAGGTGACATTCAGATTGGAATGTTCTAAGTCCTCTAACAAGGCCACTCCTAACAGGGTGATTAAATCCTTTAACCAGGTCACACCTAGCAGTGTGTTATTGTAACCTTTGACAGGGTTGGCTCCTCACAGGGCATCACTTCAGAAGAGTGAAATCTTGGTAGCATGTTACTAGTGATTTTTCCCATATTGGGTTTCCATGTTAAATACTTGTGTCAACTTGTGTGAATGCTTATGATTTGCTTTACTGTTATGTTACTACAAGCTAATATCAATTGACAGTAAACTGCATGATTAAAGTTGTTGACATATGCTACTATTTCCGAGTAGATCTGAAGTACAAAAAGTTTTATTTTCTACATCTAGACCTGAGGATAACTGATTCACCCCTCCCCTCTCAGTTATTCTAAATTCATTCTAACATGAACAACATACATTAGTTTTCCAATCATTGATCTATATAAGGTTTGATTTACCTCATTAGATTTGTCTTCTTTTGTCAGCTTACATCCGATAGCCATAAGTGTTCCAACTGATTTGGAATATTCCATCTTGAATATATTTAGCACTTCCTTGATGTATTTGGACTGAGTGATATATATGCTTGTTTCTTGTTGAAGAATTTGTAGACCAAGAAAGAATTTGATCTCTCCAAACATAGACATTTCAAATTCTTTGCACATTTCATTAGCAAAGGATTTGCACAACATTTCATTTCTCCCAAAAATGATATCATCAACACAAATTTTAGCAATCAGAATATTACCATCAGTATCTTCTTTTAAGTATAGCTTGCTATTTTTACTTGTTCTAACAAATTTTATGCTAATGAGATATCAGTGAAGTCTTTCATACTAGGATCTTGGTGCTTGTTTCAATCTATATAAGGCTTTATGTAATCTACATACCATGTTTCTCTTGTCTGGATCAACAAACCCTTCTGGTTGTTCAATGTATACCTCTTCTTCTAGTATTTCATTTAGGAATGCAGACTTGACATCCATTTGGTATACCTTAAATCCTTTATATGTAGCATAAGCAAGTAAGATTCTAACTCCTACTATTCTAGCAAAAGGTGCAAAGGTTTCTCCATAATCAATACCTTCTTCTTGTTCATATCCCTTGCATACTAACCTTGCTTTGTTTCTAGTGACTTCTCCATTCTCATTCAGCTTGTTTCTAAATATCCATTTGGTAATGATGACATTCTTGTCATTTGGTCTTGGTACTAGTGTCCATGTATTGTTCTTCTCAATCTTCTCTATTTCTTTGTTTATTGCACTGACCCATTCTTCATTCTCAAGTGCAGTATTAACATATTTAGGCTCAAAATCACAAAGTAAACATCTAGTGTTTAGTGACTTACTTCTTGTTCTTGTTACAACCTTCTTGTCTTCTATGATTTGATTCTATGGATGATGTCTTCTGACATACTTGGCAAGTTTTGGTCCAGCTCTGTGTTCATCATTCTGATCATCTTCTTGACCTTCATTCTCATCGCCATTGTTCAGAACATTATCTTGAGGATTATCTTGATTTTAGGTAATTGTAGCCTGATGCTCGGGTGCAATGTTCTGATGCTTGGGAGTGTCACACTGTTGCTCAGGTAGAGTGTTAGGTTATGTATAAACAAACCTGTTATAGTCCTCCGGTTCTCTTTTTATTTCCTTATTATTATTTTTTGCAAATTCATCTATTTTTACATTTGCACTTTCAATGATTTTGTTAGATGACTTGTTAAGACATTTATAGGCTTTGCTTTTGGTTGAGTACCCTAGAAAGATACCTTCACTTTTGTAGTCAAGTTTTCCATTTCTTTCATCCTTCAAAATCTAACATGGACTACCAAAGACTTTGAAGTAACTTACATTGGGTGTATGACCATACAAAAGCTTGTAGGGTGTCTTCTTTGTCTCCTTTTTCAATTTTACTCTATTTAATGTGTAGACAACAGTACTGATAGCTTCCCTCTAGAAAGTTTGAGTGATGCTTTTCTCAATCATCAATGTTCTTGCACAGTCAACAATTGATCTGTTTCTCCTTTCAAATATTCCATTTTGCTGTGGTGTTCTTGGTGCAGAAACATGTCTTTTAATTCCATGCTCATTGCAATAGTTAGTGAATTCTTTTGAATTAAATTCCCCTCCTCTATCTGACCTTAAGCATTTCAATTTCTTTTCACTTTGTTTTTCTACCATTGCTTTGTATCATTTAAACATCTTAAATGCTTCAGATTTATCTTTTAAGAACATGACTATCATCATTCTAGAATAATCATCAACAAAGAGTATAAAATACCTATCTCTATAGTAGCTCTTTGTCCTCATGGGTCCACATAGATCTGTATGGACTATTTCTAGAATTGCATTAGATGTATGGGATTTACTCTTGAAACTAGACTTTGTCATCTTACCTTTTTGATAATTCTTGCACATGATATGTTCAGGCTTAGTCATGCTTGGTAAGCCTCTGACATTCCTCTTGTTTCTTATCTTTATCATGTTGTCAAAGTTCACATGACACAATCTTTTGTGCCACAACCATATGTCTTTGTTTCTAGCCATCAAACAAGTGGTGTTAGTTTCATCAAGATAGAAAAGGTTACCTTTTGTCTGCTCATCGGTTCCAATCGACCTTCCTAATTCATTGAAGATCTTTGCCTTCTTATTTTCAAATGCTACCCTGTGACTTGAATTGTTTAGCTATGAAACAATTAACAAATTGTAGTTCAATCCTTTTACCCATTAAGCATTTTCACATTTGATTAGGTTATTCAACATTATAGTCCCTTTACCTTGAACTAGACAAGGTGTATCATTTCCCATTCTCACTGAACCACAATTATAGTATTCAAAAGTCTCAAAATTTTGTTTATCACTGGTCATATGGTAAGTGCAGCCACTATCTATGATCCAGACATCATTTTTGATAACTTTAGATATGAGTGTAGTTTATTTATACCTTTCTTCATCTTCATATGAATCATCTTTCATGGCTACAAATACCATCTCGATATCTTATTCTGATTCGGTGTCAGTGTCATTATCTCTATTCTCAGCTAGGTAACAAGATTTCTTCCCTTTGTCCTTGTAGTCTCAGGTATCTCTCTTATTAGATTGTCGGTTGCTCTGGTAATCTCTATTTTCACCTTTATCAAACTTCTTCTCATATGATCTGTCATTTCCTCTGTCATCTTTTCTTATGTTTGGACATCTTGCTGCAAAGTGTCCAACCTCTTTACAATTAAAAGATACAAGTGGTAATTTACCTTTGTATCTTCCTTTTCCTCTCTGCAATCTTCTAGCCATTAGTGCTTCAATCTCATCTAGTCCTTGATCCTCATTATCACTTTCACTATCATTTCTAATAGCATGTCTATGACTTGAATGGTTTATTTTCAAAGAAGTTTTGAATGTAGATTCTATAGATGGTGAGACACTATTATCAAAGTTATTCATCTCAAATTAAATTAGTCTACCAATAAGACTATCTAGAGTCACTGTATTGTTTGCAATTGCTCTCATTTATTGAATAGAAGAAACTCTAATAGAATACACAGGAAGTAAGGTTCTTAAGATTTTACTTACCACTGTCTGTTCTTCAAGTACACCTCCAAATCCTTAGATAGCATTCAGTACCTCTTTGATTCTACATCTATACTGAGTGATGTTCTCTCCTTCTTTCATTCTTAGGTCATCAAACCTCCCTCTTATTATTTCTACCTTGGCTCTTAGTACATTGATATATCCTCCATGTACTAGCTTCAACTTATCCCATATTTGCTTTGCAGAGGTGTAGGTTTTGACATCTTCAAACTCAACATTAGAGAGTGATCAGGTAAGTTCTATCATCATGCAATTATGCTCATGCTTTTATCTTAATTACTCAAGAGTATGAGGTCCTGTAGGAAACACATATTCAGTATCAAGGTATTGCATAACATTATTGCCAATACCTGATAGGTGGAGTCTTATTCTACTTTTCCATGATGCAAAGTTGTCTTTGTTCAACTTGGGCACATCTCGTCTGTTCATCTTGTGATCTTTTGCTTGATCTTTTCAACTCCCTTTCTAAGCACACAATCTCTGATACCAATTGTTAGTAATAACTAAGAGGGGGGGAGTGAATCAGTGGCCTAAAAAATATTCCAATAATCAACCCAAAAACTTAGTACCACAATATTAAGCCTCTATTTATCTTTAGTCTTATAAGATGAATACCTCAAAATACTTTTATCAAATTACTACTACTTAGAATGCTTTGTAAAACCTTCTACTATATGTTTACCAAATAGCAGTCTATTAATTTATTGAAATACAATAAATTATCTAGAGTATACCGATCAATCCAATTAAGCTATGTGTAATGCAAAACACTAAAGTAATGACTCATAAACACAATTTACACATGGATTTTTAACGTGGAAACGCTGTTAAGGGAAAAACCACCTGGGACCGGTAACCCAAAAATTTCACTCTTTTGAAGTGAGCTCGGTGAAGAGCCAACCCTGTTAAAGGTTACAAACAAACTATTAGGTGTGACCTTATTAGAGGATTTAAAATTTTAGTTTGTCACTTGATATATGGCATCTCTATGCTACATTCCTTGATCAAACACCCACTTGGCCTGTCAATAGGTATCTGACATCTCATTGAATGTTTATGATCAAAATTTTTGATACTCTTTGGGATGTATCTCAATATAGAAAGGATAATTAAATACCACTTGGTTAAGAGACTTTCTGAATCAATGGTGAAAATGAAACAGTATGATCTATTCACATCCAACTTATACTTGCAGATTTTTAGATCTATTGTAATCTCATAAAACTAATCTGATCAATATATCTCAGTTTATACCTTTGCTCCACTTTGATTCTTCTCGGTGATGCTGTGCTTTGTTGCTCAGTGTCCACAAAAAACTTTATCTCTTTCCTCAACTTGATTGATCAGGACTGTATGAAGTTGTTATTCATCATTTTCTCTTCAGCATCCTCTTTTTATTCATTCACCCACCACAATTCACAATGAATTGAGTTGTCTCTTTATAGACATGATATCACCGTTGTTAGGTTCTTGATTTACTTGATCTTGGTGTGATCCACACTTCTAACCAATTAGATTTAAATAAAAAATCCTATTTTATCTCGTAGAGACCTTCTTTCCAATTGTATAAAACAACTTTAAATCCATTACTTATCTTTGGCTTTATCTTGTTGATGAAAACAAAGATAACTACCAGTTATGTCTATATTTAGCTCTGCCAGCTAGATATTTTTTCATTTTTGAACTCAAGTTAATTTCGGTGTTTAACTCTTTGATAGCTTTGGTCAACACTCCAGTTCTCCTCGGGCTTCTCCGTCGGTTTACACTATGTTTCTGGCCATCGATTTTCCTTGTGATTCTGCTTGTCGGTAATGCTCGTCGATGTTCTTGCTCGAGCAACACTGTGACTTGACTTTCAGTGATATCTAATCGTCGGTGTCCACTAACCATCGGTGTTTGAAGTCACATTGTGAATGCTTGTCTTTTATGTATTACTGAAAGCATAAGGGTGGCTACAAGAAGTTGAGTCCCACTTTTGGGCAAAAAGTGGAAGTATTTTCCCTATTTTTCAAATTTTCTGTCAATTGATGTCAAAATTTGAGGCACTTAGAGATTGAATCACAAAAAAATACACTAACATAAAATGTAGTGCTCAGAGTCTATTTATCAAATATGTAATTTATTTGAATACCCACATGGTAGAAAATATATTTAGTATGCATGTTTAAAAACCTCTTTTTCAAAATGCCTGTCTTAGGACCATACCCCGCATGTGTACGACCACCCTATTTTGAAGTAAATAAATAAATTTTTCTAAATCCTTTTGGGGGAAGGTACCTAACATATCAAAGATTAGTTAGAATATTTTTACTTTTTTTTTTAATTGAATATTTTTAATTGACTATAAAGTACATTTTCAAAACCTCTCATGTACGACCACCAGAATTTGATGAAAATTTCACTTTTTTGGGAAATATTTTTTATTTTTTTTATTTTTAAGAAAATTCTATGTAGATTGGTCTCACATAATTCATTTTTTCAAAAACTTAAAATAAAAAAAGTTATTAAAGTTTTAGTGGACCTTACTATTTTAAGTTTAGGTACCACTTTTGATTAATAAATATTGTAAAAATAGTAA
The DNA here is from genome assembly GCA_018584345.1 of Thuja plicata. Taxonomy (NCBI): domain Eukaryota; kingdom Viridiplantae; phylum Streptophyta; class Pinopsida; order Cupressales; family Cupressaceae; genus Thuja; species Thuja plicata. Next base: position 818,513 of record MU227380.1, on the reverse strand, counting down.
AATTTATCATATCACTATAAAATTTATATTTTTGAAATCTAGAAAATGAGATCTCTAATGGTTTTAATTTCATCAAAAAATTTGATTAGGAAGACCCTCAAAAAATTACGGCAAGACAGAAATCTGGTGTGCAAATGCCTTACCCATTATTTTGGAGGTCCAAGCATAGGCTTGGTCCCACCAAACTTGTTCCGAATCGAAATCCAATGCAAATGGTGGTTTGGTAAATTCAAATTTTAAAAAATAGGCACATGTTTAAAAATATGTACCCATTTCTTAAATGTAATAAATCGACATGTAAAAATGAGTTTCTTTAAAAAAAAAAATTTAAAAAACGGGCACCCATTTTTCGAATTTTAGATCGGGTGTCCGAGCCTAAGATGGGTGCCCATTTTTAGCGGTAATTCTCAAGCCCACAAGACTTCCTCAGAATTGGTACCCAACTTCTTGTACTTACCCATAATCTTTATCTCTTTGATTCTCTGAAGTGTTTGACACTTTGATTATAACCGATTAGATTATATTAAGTTGACATCAATGAAAATACAATCCATTAACTGATTTAATGCCTTGCATTATCCTTCTACATTTCAGTGATCAACTTAACATCTTCAAACATTCAATCAAGTACATGTCATCAGTTTTAAGATTCATTCTTCATCCCATGCTTGCCAAAATACGGCACAAATCATCAGTAATAGAGAGATCCAGTATACTAAGTGTAGAAATAGATTTAGGAATGCAAAAAATTTAAAACTTACATGAAAAACATCAATTTTACCACCTACGCAGGAACATGATACCACCTATGCAGAACCAGGGTACCACCTGCACAGAAACAAGCTACCACCTACACAACTTCTGACCTCCTAAGTAGAACCTGCAACCAAGTGCGCAAGAACTGATCAGAAGCTTAAAAAGTAGTGAAAAATTGCAAAATCAGAGGTCTTTTGCACATCTAAGCATGTAAGACTATTAGTAACACAACTAGAGTTCATTCCTTATACCATTTATGATTGATTTGGAAATATTAAAGTCAATTTGAAACCCTAATTAGCTTGCATGTGCATTAAACTGATTTAGGAACACCTTAAAGAAGAAATTTTCATTTGATCCTAAACTAGTTTAAAGTTCAATTTAGATTCCCAAATCAGGTGTGCATGTTCATTTTAGGTTCCTTACCAACTTAAGAAACTTGATTTTCATAAATTATTCCATGTTGAACCCCTAGTTAGGCTAGATTGTGACTTTGATTGAAATTGGGAAAAACTTGATTGCATGTAACCCTAAACTAGGTGAAGTTCATTTTAAGAGCCCAAATTAGATGTGAGAGTTTATTTTAGGCTTGAAAATTGAAATTTGATGTTAATTTACCAAGCTAGGGTTCATTTTCCTTGTTTAGGATCCATTTTAACCTTATAATAGATGAAAATCAAAAGAGAAAGCATAAAATGCAGAAGTGCTTCCTAAACTTGCAAATACTAATCCTAAACCCTAAACATGGATCTTGTTTGAACAACTGCATAGCTAAGCAACCAACTACATAGATCTAGGTGCCAAATGCATAGGTTTGGGCCCCAACTATGCATAAATTTCAACCAACTGCACATGACTTAACCACCTGCGTAGAAGCAGTGACCACCTGTGCAGAATCAGTGACCACCTGCATAGAACGCTTCCAAAACCTACAAAAGGAATTTTTTTTTTTTTTTAATCAGTTAGGCATGTTTCACTTTGGGTTCACCAATCTAAGACCAGAAAAAGGCATGAATAACATATCAAGGAAACCACAAAACCCTAAAGACATGCAAACCTATCTAATCTATCATGAAAACCATTTGAAATGAGAGTATAACATAAAGCATGAAAACACTTAAAACTCCCTTCAAATGTAGTTCCCATGACCTCCTTTTTTCTCCATGAGATGGATTATGTGTTGCTCTTTTTTCAATGACAAAATTGCACAACTATTGAAAATCCCAAATTGAAAGAAATAATACTAGGAGATAGTGGTTCTTAAAATTGAATGAGAGAAAAGCATCTCAATTTATAGAAAATGAGAAGCAATTAGGTGAATATTGCATAGAATCAATGCATAATGAAGGGAAATGTAGGTAGGATATTTGGAAGCATGATATGGGGGAAATTGAATGAATAAATATTGAAGATATTGAAGAAGCACCTTAATAGGGATGTGAATCCTCAATTAAGGGATATGACAATTAGGTGAGATTAGGGGGATTTAATCAATTAATAAATCAATATTCCTCACAAATCTAAATTAGTATTTATTAAATTATAAAAACCCCATAAATTGGAATTAGGCAATTAATTAATTAAAAATTAATTAATTGTGAAGACTTAGGATAAAGGGAATAAATAAAGTCAATTTACTTATTCAATTAGGACATAGGGATAAACTATAGGTTATTCATCCCAAGAAGATAGGTTAGTGAATTATCGATCAAATTGAAGGTATTAATGTTGAATTGAAATGATTTTGATGATATTGATAAGGATTAAGATCAATTCTAAGGATTCTGGAATAGTTTAGGAAATCACAAGGCATCAATGAAATTTGACAATGCGCCTGAATAATGATGTTTGGAAATGATTGAATAATGCCAATGAAATTTGATGGTGCCATAGGATTGAAATAGAAATGGGGAAAACATCGATGAACTTGGACAATGTTCTCGAAATAATAATGATTAGAAATAGCATTGATGATCTTTGTCAACACTATTGGATTGATAATGATAGATTGATAATGATAACATTGATGAACTTTGACAATGTTTTCAAATAGCTTATTAAAGGGATACGAAGCATCAATTATCTTGGAAAATGCTCCTAGAATGATTTCAAGATTTATTGAATTTGGAATAGGGTTAATTAGGCATCGATGATCTTGGACAATGCCCCAGAATGGTTGGAACGAGTCCAAACAATTCTAAAAATGATTCAGAATGGGATAGAATAGGTTTAAACTGATTTAGGATGATTTGGAATGGTTTAGGATCGAATAGGACCAGTTTAGGATTGAATAGGATCGGTTTAGGATCGAATAGGATGGGTTTAGGGTTGATCGAAACCAATTAGGAAAATGATCAATTTGATAAAGAGGGTAGAAATATTAGTGAATAATTGAACAATTTTGCAATATTCAATCATCGACAAAAGACATAATGTTGTCATATAATAAAGATCATATGCACAACATAGAGGAATAATTAGGTCATAAAAAATGTTTCAATTGTAATGCTAAAAATGTTAAAACACGTAGACTAGCAGGCTCGAACCATTTTTAGGTGTCTACACTTATATCAATAATGACATGTCACCTGGTATATTTGCCTGTGCAACATTTGTTGTAGTGTCTTGTTCCTTGGTATGCTCGGTGGCAACAGTTACATCTTCATCCTTCTTGGGATCATCATCATAATCAATAAGAGTTATATCTTTGATTGTGATCTCTGTTGTATCCCCTAATGATTGTAAAATCTGAGGTATGTCATCCATGGGCTTACATGCCTGTGTTTTTAATTCAATTAGATTGACATCCTTGGTGTTATTAATGAAGATATGTTCTGGGATCGGTGTGGCCTCTTTCTCTTCATAGTGAGGTTTCTTGGTAAGAGCCAGTACCTGCTTAGGGGAATTGAATATTTCATTCCAAGTCTCATCACTTTCTTTGTCAAGCTCTTGTAATTGACCCTCTAGTACTTTGTATGCTCTCATTTTAGCTGAAAATTTATTTTCATGCTCTTTCATTGTTTCATCAATCTCTTCAACTTTTGACTTGGGTGGCATGAGTGTGACTAGGGATCTTTCCCTTATATGTTTCTCTGTAAGTAGTGCATAAGTCCACCTTGCTGATATTCTGTCACTAAGCGCTTGTGGCATTTTCTCATTGAATTATATTGGTATATACTTGTATGTAAATATTGCTTTAATTATGGCTTCTTCTATCTTGGTTTGATCTCTAGGAGATAAGGTTAGCCATTGTCTTATCTTTTGGTGTGATATGCTACCGGTATCAATGATTGACTGTGCAACTTTATCAATTATGTGAGGAAATTTGAGCTTTTCTGTTTGAACTCCTTGTTCTTTCTCATCCTACTTAGTATCTTCCTTATCCTCTTTACCTTTGATATATCTTCTTCTTAGTCTTGGTGCTATTTTCCTGGTTTGAGGATTTCTCTTATAAGTCCTCACTGTGCCTTCTTAACCGATGGTGAATCTACATCTTTTGTAGTTTTACTTTTGGTTCTTGATGCAAATGTCACATTTTATACATTTTCCTTCTTAGCTGGTGGTGCATCTAACTCAGTAGATTTAGAATCACTCAATTTTTCATCTTCACCGACGGGTGACTGTCCCTTGGTGACATCTTGTTCTTAATATTTATCACCTACCGAAAGTTTCTTCTCAAGTGTTTTTATGATTTTATTTTTCTTTCGGTCTATCTTCTTTACTACTAGGCCAGTTTTGATTCTAGCCTTAGCTTCTTCATACATGCCAAATCTGACCAATGATTTGTCCACTGCTTTATTTAGCAAGGCTTCAATATCCTCTATAGCTTCATCAATATTGATCTCATAATCCAGTGGTGGTAACCACACTGTTCTCGGTACAACTAGTTTGATTAAAGTGGTATTGGTTTCCACTATGAAACATATGTCATCCTTGTACTATTCTACTAGTTGTGCATGGATCCTCATTCTCTTCTGCATTATGTCCTTGAAGGTAGTGAAGTATGCATCCATGACTGATGTGAAATTATCTCCTAGTGACTTTATGAATTCACTAATTTGTGCAGTTATTGGTTGGGTTGTGTCCCAATTGACATTACCGATAGATGGGAAGAAATTCTGAAAGTAGAAAAATGTGCACATGAGGAGTAAACCAAAATTACATGAATTAGATCTGGCTAACCTAATTTTCCTCATTTTCCCCTCTAGTTGCTTCATTAGAATCTTGAATAAGTCCAATTGTAGTCCCTTATTTACAATCTTATAGGCAGTGTCAACTGCTCCACATGCTATGCTATTCAGTCGGCTATCTTGGAATAACTTGTACCCAAGTACACATGCACCAAAATTCATCTCAAGGTCAGTCATGGAATTAAATTTTAAACCTGTGTCATCCCATACTGAACCTATCATCTTTTCAATCTCACAGAAAAAAGGATGTTTTAGGGATTTGGCCTTGTTGGTGTTTAATGTCGAATGTGGACCTCTCTATCCAACATAAAACCCAACATAGTCATTACACAATCAAGAAAATCAAAAAAACAAACATGGATTGTTTGCTCTGCAAGCGTGATTGAAGCAACCTGTTGCCTCCTAATTAGGAGTGATTGCTGTAGTGTACCCTCAGAACGAGAGCCAACAACCTGAACATCTCTAATACGGAGGATTTCATAGTGTGAGTGTGTGAGAAATAGCCATCAAATGTG
>MU227380.1:791001-810837 GCA_018584345.1 Thuja plicata | reverse complement strand
AACAATAACAGTCAAGGAGATAGTTCCAACCTCCCCATGGCGTACAAATAAACAAGATCGAGGGATGTGAGGCTTTTCCATCTTAATGCAGAAGCTCTTATCACATACACCTTGTTTATTTGACGTTGCCGGATCATCGAAACCACACCAACTGTGCATCTCCATTCATGCTAATTTGGCATATTATCTATGAATATTGGAACTGATGTAAAATATAACTTTGTATAGTGTAGTTCCATACTTACTTCTATTGCTTAGGTGGGGGTGGTGATATCACTAGATCCATTCAATGAGGTGTCACCAACTGTGGTGCTTGGTCCAGCTTGATCTTTTCTCAAAGGTTTCCTCTACATTTGATTTCTCATTCTCCTGATATCTTCAATAGTGTTCCCATTAGAAAAAGTAATTGAATATGTCACTCAGTCTCTACATTCCTTGCTTAAATGACTGACCTTATGATAGTGTAAGCATGCCATTCTAGAGTTAGTCCATCTTGTAGACCTTTGTATCCATTTCCTCATGCAGTTGGAAGCTATGTGTCCATATTTACCACATGTTGTGCAATTTCCCCATGTGTTGTAATCCCAAACATATGAGTTACTAACTTTTCTTGGTTGATAAGCATTTTCTTGTTCTTTTGGTTTCCATGCTTGCTTTTTCTTTTTCCTGCATTCATGAGATGTGTGTCCATGCATTTTGCAAGTAGAACAATATTTTTCCATGTAGGATTCCTTCTTTGGTTTGTTCACCTTAGATCTGCATTCATGTTCTTTGTGTCCATTCTTGTTACAGTTATAACAATTACCTATGAATGTAGACATGGATTTAGGAATACCTTTAGCTTTGCTCCTACAAACATTTGAAGTGTGGCCTGGTTTTCCACAGTGATTGCATGACTGCTTCTTTGTTCTTGGATTTGTGTAGACATCTTTTTGATCAACTCAGTTTGATGATTCTCCATGCTCTGTATACCCTAGGCTAATATTATTGTTGAGTCTTCTTTGTCCATTAAAAAAATCATCCATTTTTTTTGTACTTTCTTCATCTTTCTTGATCATATCATTATGCTATTCCTAAATCCTTACTTCATGCTTCAATTTTTCATTTTCTTCTCTTAGTTCACCAATAGCTTCCAATTTCCCATTGAGTTCTATGTTCACTCATTTGGCCTCATGACTCATCAGAACTATTTGATTGGTGATCTCATGATGATGTTTAGTAAGTCTTTGTATTTCAATTTCTCTTTCTTATATATTTTCAGTGATCTTTCTCTTGTCATCAATAGGTAATGTTCTTTCTTGTTCAACTTGTCTAGCATTATTGATAACATCAATCATCCTTACCATTCGTGTCCCTTGATCGATCTGCTAATACCTTTACTTTTTCTGTAAGATGTTGATTGATTTCATTTAGAATTGTAATGCTTCCTTTAGATGTGTCTAATGTATTTCTAGATGTAGATCCTGTTGACTCAAACAAATCAGGTATCTCTTCTTCATGATAGTATGTTTCATTGCAGTGAGATGCCATAACTTTTCTTTCATCCAGTAGCTCTATCATCTTGATTCTTTCTTCTTTGTATTTCTCATAGAAGATCTGTATCTGTAACTTATGATTCTCAATATTCTTATCAAGCTTATACCTTTCCATTGTATGATCTTTTCTCTCAAGTGATTTAAAATTTTCCAAATAAGAGATCTAGCTCTGATACCAATTGTTTGAATAATGGAATGGTGTGTACTTAGAGGGGAGGGGTGAATCAGTACCCTTAAAATTTTTTATCAATTAACCCTTAGTAATCTTTCCTAGCATTACCGACCATGTAGCTTTTCTACCTTATGCATGTAATATCAAATCATAAACTTAATTGAATGTAAACATTCATAGAAACATTCATGAAAAGTAGTTACACATGACACAGGAATTGGTAATGCAAAAAAACCCTGTTAGAAGGTAACAACTGCAGTGGGGATGAAACCCAAAAATCTTCACTATCTGCAGAATGGAAGGTTCCAGTTAAGGCTACAAGTATGATCACTTCTGACGATCTTACCCTATTAGGAGTAGCATTTTAGACTGGTTAGGTCTACTTGGTTAAGATATTTAGCAACACTGTTAAGTATGCACTCGGTTAAGAGATTTACAATAAGACTATTAAGTCCACCTTCTTAAAGGATTTCTTCTATTTGCTACAATTGTTAGAGAGTAATAAAAAATACTTGTTGACCTGATGGTATGAAATCTTTAATTGCTGAATATAGATCCTTTAAGTTCACAATGTATATGTATCACCTATAGTGATTTATTAATACATCTGTTCTGCTCGATAGCCTTGAATCTTGTTCTTCATAATTGAATTTTGTCTTTTGTGTCCTTCTGCATGAAAATCTCTGTCTGATCCATATATGTCTACTGCGACTACAATCATCATGTTCTGATTGATTACTACATCTATTTATACAATGTATTGACCTAATTAGGTTTCACACTTTACAATAAAAAATATATGATCAAAGGTTTACAACTTGACCTTGATCTCCTAGTTTTCATGTTTACAATCAGTTAGACTGATTAAATAAATTTGTTGGAATAATGGAATGGTGTGTACTGAGAGGGGAGGGGTGAATCAGTACCTTTAAAACTTCTTATTAATTAACCCTTAATACTCTATTCTTGCATTACTGACCATAGATGCTTTTCTACATTATGCATGTAATAACAAAACATAAACTTAATTGCATGTAAACATTCATAGAAATATTCATGAAATGCAAGTAAACATAACACAAGAATTGGTAATGCAGAAAACCCCTATTAGAAGGTAAAAAATATAGTGGGGATGAAACCCACAAAGCTTCACTATCTATAGAATGGAAGGTTCTAGTTAAGGCTGCAAGTGTGATCACTTCTAATGATCTTACCCTGTTAGGAGTAACATTTTTTCTTGGTTAGGTCTACTCGGTTAAGAGATTTAGCAACACTGTTAAGTGTGCACTCGGTTAAGAGATTTACATAAAGAATATTAAGTCCACCTTCTTAAAGGATTTCTTATATTTGCTACAATTGTTAGAGAGTGGTCAAAAATATTTGTTGACCTGATAGTATGCAATCCTGAATTGTTGAATACAAATACTTTAAGTACACAATGTATATGTATCACTTATAGTGATTGATTAATACCTTTGTTCTACTCGGTAGCCTCGAATCTTGTTCTTCATAACTAAATTCTGTATTTTGTGTCCTTCTAAATGAAAATCTCTGTCTGATCCATAGATGTTTGTTGTAGCTACAATTATCATTGTATGACTGATTACTACATCTATTTATACAAAGTATTAACCTAATTAGGTTTCACGCTTTACAATAAAAACTCTATGATCAAAGGTTTACAACTTGACCTTGATCACCTAGTTTGCATGTTTACAATCAGTTAGACTGATTAAAAAAATTACATATGCTTTACTTGTTCCTCAAGAAATGGTTTTAAAGATAAGCATAAAGCTAAATGTAAAACTCAAGTGTTTTATCTGACGTGTAACTCAAGATCCACATTTCTTGAAAATAAAACTGTCTCTCAGTAGATTGGTGCTCGGGTTGCTTTGTAGTCTTTTCTCGGTGAAGGATTTGAACTGTCTATTGGTTTACTCACTAAATTGTGTTGTCGGTTTACATTGTAAGCTGTGCTCTTAGTTTACACTATAAACTGTCTGTCGGTGAAAACTGGATTCAGTGTTCACTTGCACTTAACATTTTCGGTGACCATTGCACTTGTCTATTTTTTACGTCCTCTGCACTTGAATATTTTGGTGTCCATTGTGCTTGAATGAATGCTGTCACTCAATGATCATGTTACTGACAATACAATTTTTTTTCCTTGTATACTAATGATAAAATATTATCCTTTAGGATTATCAATCTCCCCCTTTGGCATTAGTATACAAAAATGATATGTACAAAACTGAAATGTTCAGTATATACACCAAATGTTTACCTTGTCAATATGACTCCCCCTATGTGCTTTCCTTGGTATAGTGTATTTACTAGATGCATTTTTCTTTATACATATATTTCCCCTTTTATCGTTTCCCCTTTTCACCTTATCATTTCCCCCTTTATCATATCATTTTCCCCTTTTTTTGAAAATAATGACAAAGGTGTAATACTTACAACTTGTCAAAAATGTGGGAATGAGATTTTTGAATGTCCTCCATTAGCTTCTCCTATTTCTCTTTGAGGTGCTCAAGGGTCATGGATTCCAAGGTGAGTTTGGTGTGCATGTCATATATGCTTTCTATAATAGACATTTCTGGGGTGGCAATAAATGCTTTTTCCGAAGTCATATGTTTCAATAGAAGTGTGAGATTCAAGAGTAACATAGCCCGCAACTTGGTTAGCTCATCTTGGATTCTGTTTTCTACCTTTTGAAGTTCAAGTCTCAACCATTTTTCTTCTAATCTTGTCATAATGCAATTTGAATGCATTTTCATCGGTTGTGAGACTTTGTGCCCTAGCCTTAAGATCTTCATCAATTTTGGCTATCTTTTCACTATGCTTGGTAGTGAAAGGCTCTAATGTGAACAAATTTTTAATTAAGATGACTACTTATGATAATATTGGTTCTATTGTAGTAACTAACTCAGAAAGTTTTACCTTTTGTTCTACCACTTCTTGGCTTATTTTCTCTATAAGCTTGTATTGACACTTCTGCTCAGCACGTTCCTCAATGACCTTGTCTGCATCTACATTTTGGGATGTGATGATGTTTGTGAGAATTGATAATTGATCAAGTATAGGTGCACTTTGATCAATATTGGTGTTAGGTACAATCTGCAATAGTATTAATTTGGTTGTATCCAGGACTTGGGAGTTCTTGTGATCCTTCTTGAACTTGTTCTGTATTTCCTTTCTTTTACATAGCTCTCCATACTTTGTAAGTGACTCTGGATCCAATGTTCTAGGATCACAGTTTGGTATGTCAATTATCTCTTCTTCTTCTTCTTCTTCTTCTTCTTCTTCTTTATGGTGGTGGAAGTAGGGTTATGTAGAACTATAGCTAGTTCATTCTCTTTCCCTTGCTTTGGTGATTGTGTGGGAGGTGTTTTTCCTTTTGTGTGCTACTTGATATTAACCCGTTGGTTGGTAGTGGATGTCTCGACATCAACCTTATCTGAATCTACAAACTTTTCACCCTTGGTGTTCTTGTCAGTGGCATCACCTACTTTCTCCTCTCCACTTGTATTTTTCTTCTCTTCAGTTGTATCTTTTTGCTTCCCTTTATCATCACCTGTATCCATTAGTGTGTTTGCATTAGGTTTAGGTGCCTTTTCCTTTGCTTATGTGATGATATTGATAGCTTGTATCAATAATGGCATGTCACTTGGTATATTTACCTATGCTACATCCATGGTATCCATTTCATGTGCTTTCTCGGTGGCATCCATTACATCTTCATCTTTCTTAGGATCATCATCAGAATTAATAAGTGTTACATCTTTGATTATGATTTCTACTATGTCCCCTAATGATTTCAAATTCTGAGGTACATCATCCATGGCCTTTCTTTCCTGTGTTGTCAACTCAACTAGATTGATGTCCTCGATGTCATTTATGAAGATGTTCTCTGGGCTCAATGTGGCCTCTTTCTCTTCATTGTGAGGGGTCTCGATAAGAGCTAATACCTTCTCAGGACTTGTATCCTCCTTAGGTGGATTGAATATTTCATTCCAAGTTTCATCACTTTCTTTATCAAGCTCTATTAATCTACCCTCTAGTACTTTGTAAGCTCTCATCTTAGCTGAAAATTTCTTTGAATTCTTCTTCATCATTTCATTAATTTATTCAACTTTTGATTCGGGTGGCATGATTGTAATGAGGGATCTTTCCCTTATTTGTTTCTCTGTATGCAAGGCATATATCCATCTTGCTGATATTATGTCATTAAGCTCTTGTGGCATCATCTTATTAAATTGTATAGGTACATATTTGAATGCAATCATTGTCTTGATGATGGCTTCTTCAATGTTGGTTTGATCTCCGAGAGATAAGGTTAGCCATTGCCTTATCTTAGAATTTGATATGCTACCTATCTTGACGATTGATGTAACAATCTCATCAATTGTCTTAGGATTTTTTTTCTTTTCAGGTTGGTGTGCTTGTTCACACTCATCCTGTGTAGTGTCATCCTTGTCCTCTTTACCTGGGATATATCATCTTCTTTGCCTTGGTTCCTGCTTCCCAGTTTGAGACTTTCTCTTATAGTTCCTCACTGTTCCTTTCTTAACCGATGGTGAGTTTTCATCTTTTGTAGTCTGAATCCTAGTTCTTGATGCAGCAGGTAGTTCTTGGTTTCTTTGCTGGTGGTGCATCAGATTTAGTTGACTCAGAGTCACTCAATTGTTCACCTTCACTGATGGGTGACTGTCCATCAGTGTCATCTTATTGTTTTAATCCTTCAGTATTAATTGATAGTTTCTTCTCAAGTGTATTTACCATTTTAGTGTTCTTTCTGTCAATCTTCTTCACTACTAGGCCAATTTTGATTCTAGCCTTAGATTCATCATAAGTGCCAAATCTTGGTAATGATTTATCCACTGCTTCATTCAATAATACTTCAATAGAATTTGTGGCCTAATCAATGTTGATCTCATAATCTAATGGTGGCAACCATGCTGTCCTCGGTATAACTAGTTTTATTAAAGTGGTGTTGGTATCCACTATGAAACATATATCATCTTTATATTGTTACACCAGTTGTTTAGGTATCCTCATCCTTTTCTACATTTTGTCATTAAAGGTAGTGAATTATGCATGCATGACTGATGTAAAATTGTCCCCTAGTGACATAATATATTCACTAATTTGTACTGTTACTGGTCGGGTTGTGTCCCAATTGACATTACCAACAGATGGGAAGAAATTAATAGAAAAACGTACACATTAGGAGTGATCCAAACTTACATGAATTAGACCTTGCTGACCTAATTTTCCTCATGTTCTCCTCTAGTTGCTTCAATAGAAGCTCAGATAAATCTAGTTGTAGACCTTTCTTCACAATCTTGTAGGCAATGCCAACTGCTTCGCATGCTTTGCTGTTTAATCAAATGGATTGGAATATCTTGTATTTGAGTACACATGCACCGAACTTCATATTTGGTTTAGCGATGGAGTTAAACTTTAAACCTCTGCCGTCCCATACTGCACTTGTCATCTTTTCAATCTTGGGGCAAGAAGGATGTTTTAGGGCTTTGGCCTTATTGGTTACTGGGTAACTAGTTACTGCATGTATTGCATCCTTGGTGATTGGTTTCGGTTCATCTAACCACATTTTCCTTTCATGTACTCTGCTGAGTACTATCCAAATTTGCTTAGTTTTAAACTCTTTCAGGAACATTAGGGAATTTGTTAACCCTTTTACCTCTATGTTCTTGTGTTCATCTTTAATGTTTCCATCTATGTAAAGCTTCTTGTAAGCTTCTTCAACCTCAAGATCTCTAATTTCTGCAACTTTGCAGTGGATATATGCTCAGACATCCTTGACTAACAAAACCCTAGGAGGTATACTTGAGAATGCTCCTTAGTCATCAGGTTGTGAAGCAACCTATGGGAAAAATTTATACTTGGGTTCTTCACAGGTTGTATTCTTGATTAGATTGACCTTTTTATCCTTAGTATTCTTGATCTTTGCAACTCATGATGTGGTTTCCATTTTTCTTGAAATTAGGGATTTCTCCGTAAATGATTTGTTTTCTCAGTGAGTCTTAGATACTCACTTGATATTAGCTATGAATGATGGGAATCTTTCAAAGTAGCCGTGAATGTGCTTGTGAATTTCTCTGCAATTTGTTTGCTCCTTGGTCGCTCTTCTTTTCTCTATTCTTCGCTCTTCTTTTTTCTCATAAACACTTGGTGAATGAATGAGCTTTCCATTTCCCTTTTATAGACGATTCTCTGAGTGGTGCAATAAATACTTTACCTACTTCTTGGTGGTCGAAGACAGAGTCACTTGGGTATTACGCACCAAACTTCTTAGCTTGGTGAGTAAATACTGCTCAAAGTAAGTGTCAACTCAATTGACCTTTCACATATTCACCAACGGTGCTTGGTATGTAGCGAAGAATTGATTGTCCTTTTACATGATTATCGACGATGCTCAATTTACACTAACATTTGGATTTTATATGTATATTGACAATTCTCGGTATGTATTGACCGATGAGATTGGATTCACAAATTCATAACAAGTAACACCATAGTGCATCTCCATTCATGCTAATTTGGCATATTATCAATGTATATTGGAACTGATGTAAAATATAGCTTTATATAGTGCAGTTCCATACTTACTTGTTCTGCGTAGGTGGGGGTGGTGATGTCACCAGATCCATTGGATGAGGTGTCACCAACTATGGTGCTTGGTCCAGTATCATCTCTACTTGAAGCTTTCCTCCACATTTGATTTCTCATTCTCCTAATATCTTCAATAGTGTTCCCATTAGAAAAGGTGCTTGTCTCTATCTCTCGATCTTTGTAGTCCTTTCTTAGATGACCGACCTTATGATAGTGTAAGCATGCCATTTTGGAGTTAGTCCAATTCTTAGACCTTCTTATCCATTTACTCATGCAGTTTGTAGCTATGTGTCCATATCTACCACATGCTATGAAATTTGTCCATGTGTTGTTATCCCAAACATATGAGTCACCAAATATTCTTAGTTGATAATAATTTTCTTGTTCTTTTGGTTTCCATGCTTGCTTTTTCTTTTTTCTGCATTCAAGAGATGTGTGCCCATGCATTTTGAAAGTAGAACAATATTTTTCCATGTATGATTCATTCTTTGGTTGTTTCACCTTAGATCTACATTTATGTGCTTTGTGTCCATGCTTGTTACAGTTATAACATTTACCTATGAATGTAGAAGTGGATTTAGGAATACCTTTAGCTTTGTTCCTGCAAACATTTGAAGTGTGGCCTGGTTTTCCATAGTGATTGCATGATTGCTTCCTTGGTCTTGGATTTGTGTAGACACCTTTTTGATCAACTTGTTTTGATGATTCTCCATGCTGGGTATACCCTAGACTGATATTGTTGTTGAGTCTTCTTTGTCCATCCAGAAAATCATCCATTCTTTTTGTGCTTCTTCAGCTTTCTTGATCATATCATTGTGCTATTGCTGAATCCTTACTTCAGGCTTTAGTTTTTTCATTTTATTCTCTTAGCTCACCAATACCTTCCAATTTCCCATTGAGTTTATGTTCACTCAATTTTCCTCATGACTCATAAGAACTATTTGATTGGTGATCTCATGATGATGTTGAGTAAGTCTCTGTATTTTAGTCTCTCTTTCTTTTAGCTTCTCAGTGATCTTCCTCCTGTCATCAATAGCTAATGTTCTTTCTTGTTCAGCTTGTCTAGAATTGTTCATAACATCAATCATCCTTACCATCTGTGCTTCTTGACTGATCTATAGTACCTTTAATTTTTTTTTCAGAGGTTGATTGATTTCATTTAGACTTGTAATGCTTCCTTCAGATGTGTCTAATGCATTGCTAGATGCAGATCCTGATGACTCAAATAAATCAGGTATCTCTTCTTCATGATAGTTTGTTTCATTGCAGCGAGATGCCATAACTTTTCTTTCATCCATTAGCTCTCTCATCTTGATTCTTGCTTCTTTATATTTCTCATAGAAGATCTATATTTGCAACTTCTAATTTTCAATATTCTTGTCAAGTTTATACCTTTCCATTGTATGATCTTTTCTCTCAAGTGATTCAAACTTTTCAAATAAGAGATCTAGCTCTGATACCAATTGTTGGAATAATGGAATGGTGTGTAATGAGAGGGGAGGGGTGAATCAGTACCCTTAAATTTTTTTTTCAATTAACCCTTAGTACTTTGTTCTTGCTTTACCAACCATAGATGCTTTTCTACCTTATGCATGTAATAACAAAACATAAACTTAATTGCATGTAAACATTCATGAAATGTAAGTACACATGATGCAAGAATTGGTAACGTAGAAAACCCCTGTTAGAAGGTAAAAACTGCGGTGGGGATGAAACCCACAAAGCTTCACTATCTGCAAAATGGAAGGTGCTGATTAAGGCTACAAGTGTGATCACTTATGATGATCTTACACTATTAGGAGTAACATTTTAGACTGGTTAGGTCTACTCTGTTAACAGATTTAGAAACACTATTAAGTGTGCACTCGGTTAAGAGATTTACATAAAGACTATTAAGTCCACCTTCTTAAAGGATTTATTATATTTTTTATAATTGTTAGAGAGTAGTAAAAAATACTTGTTGACTTGATAGTATGCAAACCTAAATTGCTGAATACAAATCCTTTAAGTACATAATGTATATGTATCACCTATAGTGATTGATTAATACCTTTGTTATGCTCGGTAGCCTTGAATCTTGTTCTTCATAACTAAATTCTGTCTTTTATGTCCTTCTGCATGAAACTCTCTATTTGATCCATAGATGTCTTCTGTGGCTACAATCATAATTGTCTAATTGATTACTACATCTATTTATACAATGTATTGACCTAATTAGGTTTCACGCTTTACAATAAAAAATCTATGATCAAAGGTTTATAACTTGACTTTGATCACCTAGTTTTCATGTTTACAATCAGTTAGAATGATTAAAACAATTACCTATGCTTTACTTGTTCCTTAAGAAATAGTTTTAAAGATAAGAATAAATCTAAATATAAAACTCAAGTATTTTATCTGACTTGTAGCTCAGATCGACATTTCTCGAAAATAAAAGTGTCTCTTGGTAGACTGGTGCTTGGGTTGCTCTGTAGTCTTTGCTCGGTGAAGTCTTTGAACTGTTTGTCGGTTTACTCACTAAACTATGTTGTTGGTTTACACTGTAAGATATACTCTCAGTTTACACTGTAAACTCTCTATCAGTGAAAACTGGTTTCGATGTTCACTTGCACCTAACATTTTTCGGTGACCATTGCACTTGTCTATTTTTGGTGTCCTCTACACTTGACTATTTTGGTGTCCATTGTACTTGACTGAATGCTGTCACTCAGTGATCATGTTATCAACAGTCCAAAAAATATTTTCCTTGTATACTAATGATTAAATATTATCCTTTAGGATTATCACAATTACATATGCTTTACTTGTTCCTCAAGAGATGGTTTTATAGCAAAGCATAAAGATATTTATAAAACTGAAGTGTTTTATCTGACATGTATCTCAGATCCACATTTATCAGAAATAAAACTATCTCTTGGTAGATTGGTGCTCGGTATGCTTTGTAGTCTGTGCTCGACAATGTCTCTGAACTGTCCATTGGTTTACTCTATAAACTGTCTATCAGTGATAGTTTGATTTCGGTGTTCACTCTGCTTGTCTGTTTCGGTGACCTCTGCACTTTACTATTTTGGTGACCATTGCACTTGACTGTTTGCTATCACTCGGTGATCATGTTACTGATAGTCCAACAACTGTTTCCTTGTATAATAATGACAAATTATTATCCCTTAGGATTATAAGACTTGATTGAATACTTTGCCTGTTGATGCGTGATTTCTTCAGACACCATGTTTTATCAACCTTTGGTCTACGTCTTCTCTGATATCTGTCATTCGCTAAAGGGAAAATCTATTGATGAATAAAAATGATTATTTTTTGGATTTTGATGATTTTTCAATTTTTAGGACTCTGAAGATATTAATTTTTTTTGTGATTTCCTTAGGACACTTTACTATTTTAAAGATTTTTTAAGGACATTATTTTATTTTTTAGGTTTTTTGTAGGACTTAATTTGATTTTTAGGATTTTCTTCAGGACTTTATCTAATTTTTAGGATTTTTTCAAGACATTATGCAATTTTTAGGATTTTTCCAGGACATGATGCAAATTTTTTTTGAATTATTTCTAGGACATTATATGATTTTTGGGATTTTTGAAGGAAATTGTGTAATTTTTAGGACATTTTATGATTTTTATGATTTTTTTAGGACATTAATGTTGATGAAAATTATTCAATTGTGTATTGTAATTGATGTTTACACAAGTAAAATGATTTTTACACAAATGTCTAATCCTATATGAGCACAGTCAGTGTCTGCCGAGCTCTCTCAGGCATTGAAGATGACCAAAGTGTTTTTTTGTTCTAACTGAGTTCACTCGGGCATTACAGTGTTGGTCAGGTGTTGAAGGATTTCAATATTGACCGAGAAAAATAGTTAGTTTTAGCCAACTAAAAATGGATTATATATTATGGATAATTAGTTATATGCAGTCAACAAACATGAGTTTTAATATTTATTTGGAAGGATATAAAGGATGACTTGACAAGGCTTAACATATATATGTAAGGTCAAGTTTGGATTGAATTAAGTGAGACAATTAAAGTGATGTGGAATTGCATGTGAAGTGTGATATGAAGAGTGAAATCAGATGAGATTTTGATTAAGGACAAAATACAGAGGACTGCAACATAATATCTAATTAGTGAGGATCAAGTACTTAATCCAGAACAAAGATCTAAATACGTAAAGACAATTTCTTATCAAAATAGGTGAATCCATTGTTGCTCTCTAACAATTGTAGCAGTGATAAAAATATCTTAATAGAGTAGACTTAATATTCTTTTGTAAATCCTCTAACAAGGTGACATTTCTATGTTGAAGTGTTTGAAGACCTCTAACAAGGCCACTCCTTACTGGGTGATTAAATCCTCTAACTAGGTCACACCTAACAATGTGTTATTGTAACCTTTAGCAAGGTTGACTCCTAATAGGGCTCACTCCAGAAGAGTGAGAAATAGTGACTAGTTGTTATTGGTGGTTTTTCCCACATTGGGTTTCCACGTTAAATATTGGTGTTATCTGTGTACATTTCATTTGCTTTATGGTTTACATTTCTGCAATTAATTACTAAAGATAATCATAGTTAATATCTTAAGATCTTCTATGTTAACCGAGTGACAATGAAATATCTACGTTAACCGAACAACATTGACTGATTTTTTTAAGACATCTAAGGACTTCAATTTATTTATGTGGTAACTGATTCACCCCTCCCCTCTCAGTTACTCAAATAATTTCCAACAATTGGTATCAGAGCTGCAAGTGCTTACAAGGAAGGTTTAAAGGCCTAAGCTAAAGATCATAGATGTCTTACAGAAGGGAGATCCCTAAGCTCAACAAGGACAACTTTGTTGCATGGAAAGATCTTACGAGGCTACATCTATCTACTATTGGAGATACAAGTTTGCAATTTTTGGATCACAAGTATGTGGAACCACTGAGACCTATGTTTGTGGATCAGATGGTGGAAACGAAGTATCATTACATAGTGATGATTGATATAACCTTTTCACTCAGCTATTCTGAATTTGATGAAGTCAAGGACTACCCTACTACCTTTGATATGTGGAACAACCTACATGATATCTATGGAGGAGATGCAAATGTAAAGAGACCTAAAGAAGAAATTCTAGAGGCTATTTTGATATGATGAAAATGAAAGAATGAGAAAACATTACAAAATATAGTAAAAGAATCAAGAAAAGTGTTAGTGCCATACGAGCTGCCGGTGGAGTAATTGAAGACACAAAAATGGTTAACAAGGTATTGAGAACTTTACTTCTTATCTATGCAATTAGAGTCTTAGCTATTCAAGAGATGAGATGTAGTAATGGTATAACTCTAGGTGGATTGATTGGAAGATTATCAGCCTTTGAGCTAGATAACTTTGACAATTACTCTCCTAATCCTAGCAATATTGAGTCAGCATTCAAAGCTAAATTAAACCTTGGAAAGATGAAAGGAAAACAAATTGATAGTGATAGTGATGATGATTTTGATGATGAGGATCTGGAAATCATTGAAGCATTACTTGCAAGGAGAGATACAAAAGGAAAATGACAATACAAAGGAAGAATACCATTGATTTTCTTTTCATGTGATGGGGTTGGTCACATTGCTGCTAAATGTACAAAAAAGGAAGAGAAAGGTGAGAAAAAGTTCAACAAGTATAAAGGCAATAAAGATTACAAAAGATACAAAAGCTACAAGGACAAAGGTAAGAAATCTTGTTATATTGCTAAAAATTTTGATAGTGATGAAGATGAAGATGAAATGGTTTACATTGCTGTTAAGGATGAGTCAGATAGTAAAGACAATGAAAAGACAACACTATATTCTCATATTAGCAAGAATGACACCTGGATAATTGATAGTGGTTGTTCTCACCACATGACTGGTGATAAAACCAAATTTGAACATCTTGAACACTATGATGGTGGGAGTGTTAGTTTTGGGAATGATGAACCCTGGTATGTAAAAGGTAAAGGTTGTATTGCTCTTACTGAAGGAATCAAGTGTGATAATGTTTATTGGGTTGAAGGACTAAGGAGTAATATACTAAGTGTGGCATAGCTGAATATCATTGGTTTCAAGGTAGAATTCATGAATGGTAAGTCCAAGCTTCTGGATGGTAGAGGAAACCTAGTTGGAACTGGCAGGAAAACAAAATGTAATCTATTTTATCTTGATCTCAATGAAAGTTCATGTTTTATTGCATAAGTTGAAGAAAGCTGGTTATGACATGAAAGGTTGTGTCATGTGAACTGTTACAACCTGATCAACATAAGTAAGAATAGAAGAGTAAGAGGTATACCTATTTTGAAGAAACATGAACTAGCAATATGAAAACAATGTCAAATTGGGAAGATGGGCAAAACTAGCTTCAAGAGAAAGAACTACAATATAGAAGAAGTCTTGGAATTGGTGCATACTGACTTATGTAGACCAATTGGAACAACAAGTTACATAGGTGAGAATTAATTCATTTTATTTGTTGATGATCATTCCAGACTGATGACTGTTATGTTTCTCAATGAAAAATCAGAAGCCTTTCAAAAGTTTAAATGGTACCTAGCTAGAGTTGAAAAAGAAACAGGAAAGAAACTTAAATGCTTAAGATCTGACAGAGGAGGAGAATTCATTTCTAATGAATTCAATGAGTTCTACAATGAAAGAGGAATCAAAAGATAGGTATGTGCCCTAGGTACACCACAACAGAATAATATACTAGAAAGAAGGAACAAATCCATTATATATTATGCAAGAACCTTGATGATTGAGAAGGATGTTGCTACAAATATGGGAAGGAAGCCATATGCACTGTAATTCACACCTTGAACCGATTTCAACTAAAGAATATACTAAGAAGACACCTTTTGAATTGTGGTATGGCTATAAACCTAATGTTCATTGTTTCAAAGTATTTGGAAGTAGATGCTACATCTTGAAGGAAACAAGAAATGGAAAATTTGATGTGAAAAGTGATGAAGGTATATTCCTAGGCTACTCCAGTAAAAGAAAACAATATAAATGTTTAAATCTTACTACTCATAAATGTATAGAAAGTGTGCATGTAAAGGTTGATGAGTTTACAGAAAGAAATGAAGAACAAAGCAGTAAAAAGCCTGAAGATTACATAAACTTTGTGTATTATGAACTTGATACTATACCTAAGACTCAGGCAATGGTGTTTGGACACCAATCATGTCAACTACTAAATTCATCTGCACAAACCTTGTTGCAACCTATACAACTAGTGATGCTAACTAAAGAAACCAAGTCACAAACAGAGGGAACTGAGTCTCAGAATGAAGAAACCAATTCACAGACAGAGGCACCCAAGTCACAGACAGATACACCCGATTGTTAGACAGTGGAACTTGAGTATCAGACAAAATAACAAGAAAAAATATTTGAGCATGGCAAACATAGTGGAGCAATCCCAGAATAAAAGAGGAAGGATCTAGTACTTTCTAAATATGTTAGAAGGCATCATGCACTTGAAAAAATAATTGGCAATAAGACAGAAGGTGTAATGACAAGGAGCAAGATAAAAGGTACATGTTTACTTAGTAAAATTGAACCTAGAACTATTAAAGATGCATTGAATGATGAGAAATGGATTGAAGCAATGAATGAAGAAATTTAGCAAATAGAAAAGAATAAAACTTGGACTCTTTTACCTAGACCAAAAGGCAATAATGTGATTGGTACTAAGTGGGTTTTCAGAAACAAGATGAATGAAAAATGTGAAGTTTCCACAAACAAAGCCAAACTAGTATGTAAAGGATATGCTCAAGAAGAGGGTATTGATTATGGAGAAACTTTTTCTCTTGTTGCAAGAATTGAAGGAGTCAGAACTCTTCTAGCATATGCTGCACATAAAGGATTCAAGGTATATCAAATGGATGTAAAATCTACATTCTTGAATGAAATTCTTGAAGAGGAAGTCTACATTGAGAAACCTAAAGCTTTTGAAGAACATAACAAAAGGAATATGGTTTGCAAACTACACAAAGCATTGTATAGACTGAAGCAAGCTCCAAGAGCCTGGTATGAAAGACTGCATGGTTAGTTGATAAGTGTTGGATTTTAGAGAACTAATGACAATAGTAGCTTGTACATCAAAGAATGACCTACGAACAAGATACTATTAGTAGAAATATTTGTTGATGACATATTTCTTACTGGATATGATGACTTATGTAGAGCGCTCTCAGAAGCTATGAGTAAGGAATTTGAGATGTCTATGTTTGGTGAAATCAAATTCTTTGTTGGATTACAAGTTTATTAGATGAAGGATGGCATCTACATTACTTAGTCTAAGTACATAAAAGAGATACTAAATTTTTTTGGGATGGAATACTCTAGACTAGTTGGAACACCTATGCCTACTAGACATAAGCTATCTAAGGATGATGAGTCAAAGGAGGTCAATCATAATACATACAGATCCATGATTGGGAAAATTCAATACGTTGTTCACACTAGACCTGATATTGCATTAGCAGTTGGTATTGTTACAAGGTTTTCAGCTAATCCTAGAGAGAATCATTTGATGGCTATCAAAAGGATTCTAAGATATCTTAAGGGTACTGAAGATTATGGATTATGGTATAAGAAAGGAGGAAAATTTGAGTTGAAGAATTTAACTGATGCCGATTGGGCAGGAAGTGTTGATGACAGAAAGAGCACAAGTGGTGGAGCACTATTTCTTGGAAAGAGGTTAGTCTCTTGGATAAGCAAGAAACAAAAATGCATTTCTCAATCTACAATAGAAGAAGAATATGTTGCTGTTAGTAATAACTAAGAGGGGGGGTGGGGTGAATCTGTGGCCTTAATTTTTTTTCCAATTTAAGCTTTAATCCACCAATCAATAATTCTCAAATTATTAAGTCCCAACAAGATGCATGCCTTTGAAATACTTGAAATATATAACTGTCTGTCGGTTTACCTTGTCTGTCCTGATTCTCTTTGATAACCGATAAGCAGTAAACTGTATCTACCTATGCTCAGTAAATATGTAGAGTATACCAATCAATCCATATATGCATATGTAGAATGTAAAACACTAAATTAATAAACCATACACATAACACAAGGATTTTAACGTCAAAACCCTGTTAAGGGAAAAAACCATTGGGACCGGTACTCCAAATTTTCACTCTTCTGAAGTGAGCCTTGTTAGGAGCCAACCCTATTAAAGGTTACAAACACACAGTTAGGTGCAACCTTGTTAGAGGATTTTCAATACATAGGCTATCACTTAGTATCTGGCATCTATGCTACCATCCTTGAATTAGTCTCATGACTGTCAATAGGCTTTATGCTAATCTTACTACCATCCTTGAATCAGCCTCCTTCTTAGACTTTCAATAGGCTTTAGGCAAGACTGATGCTACTATCATGAGTCAACCTTGTGGTAATTTGTTTAGGATATACCTCAAATACAAAAGACTGTTAAGTCCTACTCTGTTAAGAGACTTAATGCTTCAATGGTTAAACTGAAACAAAATGACCTATTTCTAATGCAACTTAATTACAAATTTTCAGCTCTATTTACTTACAATATCTTTCTGATCAATGTATTAATACAATTCCTGTGTACTTAACTCTTTCTACTCTGTGATGCTGTGCTTTACTGTTCTTCAGTGTCTGTAGAATTCCTTAGCTCTCTCTTAGCTTGATTGATCAGGACTGAATGAAGTAAATCCTTCATCAGTTTCTCTTTAGCATCCTTTTTCAGTTCACTCCCCCATGTATCTGATTGCTCTCTAAAATGAATTATGCTTGTCTCTTAAATAGACATGATATTCCTATATTCTAGGTTCTTACTTTTGATTCTTGGCGTGAAAAACAATCTAGCCAATTGATTTATGCTTTAACTCCTATTTTATCTCATAGTTTTCTTCTAGCCAATTGTATAAAGCATATTTAAATCAATTACTTAATGGTGGTTGAATAAAGAAAACAAAACAACTAGTTAAGCCTATCTCTTAACTCTGCCAACTAGATATTTTGTTGTTTTCTGATTTCTTTGTTCTGTTGGTCAATATTGCAGTTTGTCGCCAGTGACAACTGCTAGTTCTGTTGGTGCACCTTTAGTTAGCTTTGGGATCTCCATCCATCAGGCATCATAGGATCTTTCTCATCGGGAAACACTATTTTCAGCTCGTCAGGCATCCTGCGATTCTGCTTTGTCGGGCATCACTGTGACTTTATCTCTGTGTTTACCGATGGTGTGCACTCCACCGATGTAGTCTGTCACTTGTTGAATACTTGAATTTTATGTATTGCTGAAAGCATAACCTTTGTTCTTTTTATTTTCTAAAGTCTTTTTCATGACCATACAGATGATATCAAGTTGACATCAATGAAAATACAAACCATTAACTGATTTAATGCCTTGCATCATCTTCAACTTAATATAGTCAATCATTCAATCAGTTATATGTCATCAATCTCTCCCTTTGGCATTGATGGAAACATTATTATATTATCATACTATACAATACAATTGTTGAGATTCATCAAATTACCAAACAGTTGCTTTGGATAACTGATATAAATGTCTGACCACTGGTAAGCTCTTTAAGCTTAGATTTAATTCTTGTAGCTCTCCTTTTGTTTCTTCTGATGTGTTGAGTCCTCTTGACTGTTCTGCAAATTTTTATATACAAATACTCTCCCTACAAATATGATCTCTCCCTTATCTGGAGTAATTTGATAATGAATTAGCTTCTGATGATAAATAATATGGACACATTCTCTCCCTTTGACAACAATGCCAAACAAATATTTTACAAATATCTGACACTCTGTCAGCCAACTTTATTTTTCCATAATATATTCCTTGAATTTCCCTTTTCCATCATCAATTTAACAATATGCATTGGTGCTCAGTTCTGATATATACCTTGTTGTATATAGATGTAGCTTTGAAGTTCAGCTTGTACGTGCATCAGTTATGAATGATATTCTGATATATATGGCTGAAGTAGCCTTCAGTCCTTTACTGACTGTTAGATATGGGTTTGACCCCTATTCTCTTTCTCAGGTACTGAAATGTATCTTTGGGCAGTGGCTTTGTGAAGATATCAGCCAATTGCTCTTTTGATTGCACATATTCAAGTATCACCTCCTTTTCTTGAACTTGTTCTCTCAAATAGTGATATTTGATGGCAATGTGTTTAGTCTTTGCATGCATAACTAGATTCTTGGAAATGTTTATTGCACTGGTGTTATCACAATAGATAACTACTAGTTCTTTGATCTTCATATGCATCCCTTCCAGCAGTTGTTTGATTCATGCAATATTTGAGAAATTTGCAGTAGCAACAACATATTCTGCTTCTACAATATACTGAGAGATGCATCCTTGCTTCTTGCTAATCCATGTGACAAGTCTGTCACCCATAAAGAATGCTCCTCCAGTTGTGCTCTTCCGGTCATCAAGATTTCCAGCCCAATCAGCATCGGTAAACACTTT